>CAUYPK010036160.1:0-47813 GCA_963574355.1 Loris lydekkerianus
GTGTCAGGTGCCTGTAGTCCCAGCTACTTGGGAGGCAGAGGCAGGAGAATCACTTGAACCCATGAGTTGGAGGTTGCTGTGAGCTGTGATGCCACCACACTCTACCCAGGGTGACAGCTTGAGGCTCTGTCTCAAAAAAAATAGCTGGGCATTATGGTGGGCACCTATAATCCTAGAGGCTGAGGCAAGAGAATCACTTGAGCCCAAGAGTTTGAGGTTGCCGTGAGCTACAACACCATGGCACTCTACCCAGGGCAACAAAATAAGATTCTGTCTCAAAAAAAAATTTAAAAATTAGCAGGGCACTGCAGCAGGTGTCTGTGGTCCTAGCTGCTTTGGGAGGCTGAGACAGGAGGATGTCATGAGACCAGGAATTTGAGGTTGCAGTAAGTTATGATGATGCCACTGCACTTTAGGTGACAGAGCAAGACCCTATTTCAAAAATAAGTAAATAAAAATTGTTTAAATGTTCAGTTTTGCAAAGTGAAACATTCTGAACATGGTTACACAACAATGTGAATACACTTAGTACTATTAAACTGTATACTTACAAATGATTGAGTTTCGTGTGTATATTCTATCACAATAAAAATGTCAATGATGAAAATTTATTTGTCCATTAATTTTTTTTTAGCGTTTCAGAGTTTATTGAAATATTTGTCCATTATTTTGAAAACATAGATCAAATGGACACATTCCTATAAGAATATAACTTAACAAGGCTTAGGAAGAAACAACCAAAATAGTCCTGTAATTATTGAAGAAATTGAACAGTTGACAAATATTCCCATGAATCAAAAGCCCATAATTACTGCAGGCAAGTTTTCCTAAACATATAAGAAACAAACAATCCAAACGTACACAAAAAATAACCGAGAGCAAGGCGCAATGGCTCATGTATGTAATCCCAGCACTCTGGAAGGCCGAGGCAGGTGAATCGCTTGAGCTCACGAGTTCCAGACCAGCTTGAGCAAGTAGGAGATCCTGTCTTTAAAAAATAAATAAATAGGGTGGCGCCTGTGGCTCAGTCGGTAAGGCGCTGGCCCCATATACCGAGGGTGGCAGGTTCAAACCTGGCCCCAGCCAAACTGCAACAACAAAAAATAGCCCAGGCATTGTGGCGGGCGCCTGTAGTCCCAGCTCTTCAGGAGGCTGAGGCAAGAGAATAGCTTAAGCCCAGGAGTGGAAGGTTGCTGTGAGCTGTGTGATGCCACGGCACTCTACCAAAGGCCATAAAGTGAGACTCTGTTGCTACAAAAAATAAATAAATAAATAGCCGGGCATTGTGGTGCGTGCCTGGATTTCTAGCTACTCAGGAAGCCAAAGCAAAGGGATCAACTGAGCTGTGAGCTATGACAACTCTACTGGGGGCAAGAAAGTGAGACTCTACCTCAAAAAACAAAATGAAACAAAACAAAAAACATAGCCTAGACAGGGACAAGCAAACCACAGCCTGTGGGCCCGGTTTGGCTTTTACGTCTTGTCTGTGGCTAGTCTCAACAGTGTACTGGCGTTTATAATCACAACAGAGACTGCAGGATCTGCACCACCCAACATGTTTACCATCCAGGCATTTGCAGAAATATGCCCAAAGCAGAGAACTTCTTCCAACTCATTTTTGTAGCTGATAGATCTTTGTCATCAAAAATCTAACAAGGACAGAAAAAAAACTGCCCCCACAAAAAGTAATACATAGATTATATCTCTTAAAAAATACTAGTAGAATTCAATGAGTTAAAATGTTGAATAAAAATCTAACAAGGACAGAATAAAAAAAATCATAAGCCAGTGCCATTCATGAACTTAGAATAAAAACCCTAAACAAGGCTGGGCGCCCATAGCACAGTGGTTACAGCACCAGCCACATACACCAAGGGTGGTGTGTTTGAACCCAGTCTGGGACAGCTAAACAACAACAACAACTGCAATAAAAGAAAAATATCTGGGTGTTGAGGCGGGCACCTGTAGTCCCAGCTACTTGGGAGGCTGAGGCAAGAGAATCGCTTGAGTCCAAGAGTTTGAGGTTGCTGTGAGCTGTGATGCCACAGCACTCTACCAAGGGTGACATAGTGAGACTCTGTCTCAAAAAAAAAAAAAAAATCCTAAACAAAAGAAAAATGAATGACTGACCTTCTTAAGACTTCTAGTTTTCAGCCAATTTTTGCTGGTCTTTGGTCCCATACATGAGTGTCATCTTTTTATTGATCAGTCTCTTCCAATTCATTTACTTAACCACCCCAGGTACCAAGGCAGAGTAATCCATCCCTTACCCCCTGCCTATGTCCCAGCCCTTCTTGAAGCTAAGAGAAGAAATGTCACTCACTTTTAGCTAATGAGACAAGCAGGGAAATCCACAAGGGAGACTTTGGGGAAAGGATTTGCTTTCTTATTTAAAAAAATAAGTACAAGAGGCCAGGCATGGTGGTTCATGCCTGTAATCCTAGCACTCTGGGAGGCCAAGGTGGGAGGCTCACTTGAGTTCAGAAGTTCGAGACCAGCCTGAATAAGAGTGAGAACCTGTCTCTACTAAAAATAGGGAAATTAGCCAGGCATGTTGGCACATGCCTGTAGTCCCAGCTACTCAGGAAGCTAAGGGAAGAGGATCACTTGAGCCGAAGAGTTTGAGGTTGCTGTGAGCCAGTGCACTCTAGCCTGAGCAACAGGGTGAGACCCTGTCTCAGAGAGAAGAGAGGAGAGGAGAGGAGAGGAGAGGGGAGCAGAGTAGATGGAAGGGGATGAGATGAGAGGAAGAAAGAAAGAAAGGGGCAGCGCCTGTGGCTCAAGGAGTAGGGCGCCAGCCCCATATACCAGAGGTGGTGGGTTCAAACCCGGCCCTGGCCAAAAACTGGAAAAAAAAATAAAAATAAAAAAATAAAAGAAAGAAAGAAAGCATGCCAGAGAAGAACAAGAGAACTTGATGACATGGCTTCTTTTCCTTTCTTTGGCTCTAAAATCAAGTCTGATGTCTGGAGCTGTGGCATCTTTTTTGTGACCCTGAGGATAGAAAGCCAGCATGCTAATGACAGCAGAGCAGAATGAGGAACTATCGGGCCCCCCAAAGTCTTCATAGAGCAGCTGAAGTAACATCAGCAGCAGCCTCCAAACATCTTGTTTTCAAAGGAAAATCACCTCTCTTTGACTAGTCACTTGTAGTTAAGTATTCTATTAACTTGCACCTGAATTAATTCATAAGTAATATATCCACAAACATTTAATATTTCAATCATGAGTCACTTTTGTAGGCTTTTTTTTTTTTTTTTTTTTAAGAGATGAAGTCTTGCTCCATTGCTCAGGCTGGTCTCAAACTCCTGGGCTCAAGAAATCCCTCCTCCTCAGCCTCCCAAGTAACTGGAACCTCAGGCTCATGCCCCTGGGCCCAGCTATCAGTAGCTTTTTAAGAACCATTAAAGTTCTTAAACTTACAGATGGACCCACCCATGGCTATAAACGATTGTGGAATCTTTAGAAATGGTAGGTTTAACCTATCAAACGCCTCAATTTATTTTCTACTTAATTCTTTGGCCTTGCCTAATTAAAAAAAAAAAGTTAATACAGTGGCTATTTATATTCCTATTGGAGAAAAAAAATTTAAAATTAATAAGGTGCAGTGGCTCATGAAATCTCAGCCTTTTGGGAGACTAAGGCGACAGAATTGCTGGAGGCCAGATATTTTGTACTAGCCCGGCCAATATAGTGTGACACTGTCTACAAAAAATGTAAAAATTGGACAGTCATTAAAAAAAAAAATAATGGGCTGGGTGCAGTGGTTCATACCTGTAATCCTAGCATTCTGGGAGGCTGAGGCAGGTGGATTGCCTGAGCTCAGGAGTTTAAGAGCAGCCTGAACAAGAGCAAGACCCCCATCTCTACTAAAAATAGAAAAATTAAGGGCTGGGTGCTACAGTTCACGCCTGTAATCCTAGCACTCTGGGAGGCTGAAGTGGGTGTATTGTTTGAGCAAAGGAGTTCAAGACCAGCCTGAGCAAGAGCTAGACCCCATCTCTTAAAAATATATGGATGTTGTGGCAGGTGCCTGTAGTCCTAGCTACTCAGGAGGCTGAGGCAAGAGAATTGCTTGAGCTGAAGAGTTGAGGTTGCTGTGAACTATGATGCCACAGCACTCTACTGGGGGGCAACAAAGTGAGACTCTGTCTCAAAAAAAAAGCATTCCTGATGTTAAATATATAAAAATATAAATGTGTATAACATAGGAGTGTAGTTTTCTTTTCTTTTCTTTTTTTGAGACAGAGTCTTACTGTGTCGTCCTGAGTAGAGTGCTGTGATGTCACAGGGCACAGCAACCTCAAACTCTTGGGCTCAAATTGATCCTCTTGCCTCAGCCTCCTGAGTAACTGGGACTTCAGGTACCCACTACAACACTGGCTATTTTTTAGAGAAGGGGTCTCACTCTTGCTCAGGCTGGTCTCCAACTACTTCTGATCTCAAGCAATCCACCTGCCTTGGCCTCACAGAGTGCTGGGATTACAGGTGTGAGCCACCTCGCCCAGCATCCAAGAAGGAGTATTGCAGGTGCTGTTTTACACACTCAGGCCTCTCTGAAGTACCTAGAGAGAAAGCTGAGGATACTTTTACCAGTGGGGAAGTACTAATACCAACCTAGGTCAAGTTAAAAAGTCCACAATCATACAATTCTGGAGATGGCTCAACTCTATCCAGGACAATTTATAAGGAAATTATTCTCCAGTAAAATTGAGAGACCAGTCGTTGGAAGAGCAGAGCCCTGAGGCCATAGGACATGTGGTTCCTCACCTTTCTTGGTCAGGATCCTTTTTTGTGGAAGACAGAGCTCACTATGTTGCCCAGGCTGGAGTGCAGTGGCCATTCACAGGTGCGATCAGGGCACACTATAGCCTCGAGCGCAGTCTCAGGGACTATAAGTGCCGTGCCTGGCTGTCAATCAGAATTCTTGAGAAGTGCCCCCAACAACACCTTCGTTTAGATTTTTATTTTCTTCCCATAACTGCTGCTCCACTGAAATATTCTGGAAAACACAAGAAGCAGCTAGTGTTATATTTTTGCTTATCTTCAGCTGTGTGCATGTTGTGCATTTTGCGTCAGGATGTCAAGTTTGTGAAAACAAATCAACTCGTTACTTGCCCCTGTGTCCCCTGTAGCAAGAACCCCGGCCGGGCCCGGAACCCAGCTGAAGACTCGTTGTGCACTCCTGACATCTAGTGGCCGGAACAAGCATCGTAGCAATTTTCCTTTTTTCCTCCAGTTCCGTGCAGCATCCAGGATGTGATTGGAAACAGCTGATCTGCAGAGGGCTGAGGGATGGAAAGATAAAGGAAAGAGGAATGAACTTGGTGTCTCCTGCTGCAGGAAACCTACTGGATGGCTGGGAAGATGCCCAGAATCCTGTTCCCACACCATCAAATAAGTATTTATGGAGGACATTTTTTTATTTCATTGGGGTGAAATTAACATAACATTAACCTTTTTAAAGAGTAAAAGTCAGTATCATTCAAACGTTGCGCCACCATCTTTATCTAGTTCCAAAACATTTTCATCACCCCAGAAGGAAACCCCTTGCCCATTATCCCCCACTTCCTCTAGCCCCCGGTAAGCACTAATCTGCTGTCTGTGGTTTACCTATTCCAGATGTCTTATATAAATGAAATCATACCATAGCTGGCCTTCGCCTGTCTTCCTTCACTTAGCATAATGTTGCCTCATCTACGTTGTATCACATATCAGTAGTTAAACTATTTTTATGATGAGGTAATATTCTATTATGTGTATATTATACATTTTGTTTATCCATTCATCTGTTGATGGACTTTAGGATAATTTCCACTTTTTGCCTATTGAGAGTAATGCTGCTAGGTGGCACCTGTGGCTCAGTGGGTAGGGCGCCGGCCCCATATACTGAGGGTGGTGGGTTTGAACCCAGCCCCAGCCAAACTGCAACAAAAAATAGCTGGGGATTGTGGCAGGTGCCTGTAGTCCCAGCTACTCGGGAGGCTGAGGCAAGAGAATTCGCCTAAGCCCAGGAGTTGGAGGTTGCTGTGAGCTGTAATGCCACAGCACTCTACCTAGGTTGATAAAGTGAGACTCTGTCTCTAAAAAAAAAAAGAGAGAGAGAGAATAATGCTGCTATGAACATCTGTGTACAAGTACATGTTTGAGTATCTGTTTTCAATTATTTGGGGTATATGGCTAGGAATGTAACTTTTTGAGGAACTGGTGATAGATTTTTAGACTCCTTGAAATTGGTAAAAAAGGGATTTTATTTAGACCAGGACCAAATTTTCCCAAATGAACAGTGGGGGGGGAGGGTTGTTTTGGTTTGTTTTTTGAGCAGTTTCCTTCTTTGTGGGTATCTGACTTGTGAGCCTGGTCTGAAAGTACCCATGGGAATGCATGCAGATGGACGAGATAAAAGAACCCATTCAGTGGAAAGTTAATTTGCCTAAGGATTCCCTGTTGACATTTGTTTAACTTGAGTGACAGCTCAGCAAACAGAGCTCTTTGCCCCAAATCTTTGTTATGATCTCTGTCATAACATTTTATTTGAAAACTGCCTCTCGACCTAAAATGAATTTGGACAACCAATGTGAATTAATTAAGCTGAAAAGAACTCTCAAAACAATGATTTCTCTGATGTGTTTTCATTCAAATCTTCCAGGTCACTAATTTGTCCTCTGTGTATGTGTGTGTGTGTGTGTGTGTGTGTTTTTACAAGGAAAAAGTAATGAGGAGGTATATTTGGTGCCCTCAGTAAAATATCCTTGATTTGACATCAGCAGAGAAAGGGCTGCTTGGCAAAAATGAATATTCTAGAAAACATTAGCTGACCCGTTTAAGCCCCCATTATAAATAGGTTAACTATTTTGGATGAAAAGCTTTCTAAAACTGGAATTCCGTTTCCAACTGAAACAGAAGACGCTGCATGTAATAATGAACTTTATTGTCAGACCAAGCTACAGTGAGCTACAACACACTGATCTTCTCAAGGACTAAATAAGGGCTTGAAAAGGGTATCACAGTTCCTGTAATTTACTTCAAAATCCTTCAGCATGATCTGATCTATTCGTGTGACTTCCTTTTAATCTCCTTCCCAGAGGCAGTTATCTCTGCTAAATCAGGAATGCAAAACTCTGGAGGGGATGAGAACCCACGTGTGAAAGGCATGACAAAAGCCCACTTCAGTTCTCTTTATCGCCAGTCACCACCAGATGGTTTGTTAATTACCACAAGGAGCTAAGAATGATTTTTCATTGATGAAGTAAGAGTGTCCAAGACTGATGAACCAGCACGAATGCAGGGGTGTCCAACCTGCTGTCTGTGGGCTGCATGCTGGTTATTTGAGGACTGTTTTGCTTATCTGTGGTGTCAGATATCACAAAAAAGCACACAGGGCCATTTTGTTTGCTCATCAGCTTTTCTTAGCATCTGTGTATTTAATGCGTGGCTGAGGGCAACTCACTCTTCCAACTTGCAGCAGAGAAGAGATAAGGTTGGACACCCCTGGTGGATGTTCCTGCCTTTGAATGAGCAGGGTACAGGAATCTACTGAGCCTTGTATGTCATTTTAATTTGCAAGCATCCTTGTTTTTGTTTTTTAATTTATTTTCTTTTGAGACAGAGTCTCACTATGTGCCCCGCAGTAGAGTGCCATGGAGGCACAGCTCACAGCAACCTCAAATTCTTGGGCTTAAGCGATTCTCTTGCCTCAGCCTCCCAAGTAACTGGGACTAAAGGTGGCTGCCACAATGCCGCACTATTTTTTGTTGCAGTTATCATTGTTGTTTAGCAGGCCCAGGCCAGATTCAAACCCACCTGCTCCTTGGTGTATGTGGCCAGAGCCCTAACCACTGAGCTGTGGGTGCCAAGCCCATCCTCGTTTTTTCAAAAAGTACAAAGAAATAGGGTACAAAGACCCAGCCCACTCGGCTCACTGTGGACCTGCAGCGGGATTGACCTGAGCTGCAGCCACATTGAGGTCAGTCCTGTCCTCCTCACCACCTGGTGCCTTTCCTGAGAGACCCCCCTGGGAAACCTCTGCAGTGTGTTTCCAGGGTAACCAGGACACCAGGAAACCCAGGACAGCTGGTAGCAGGAAGGTGAGGAAACCAGAAGGGATGCTTCTTACCTAGAAACCAGTCTCACCCCATGTGTTTGCCCAAGACAGGAAGGCACTCTGCATGCCTGACCCTTTGGTCTTGAGAAGCTAGAGGATACAGGCTTGCTAAGAAAACAAACCAGGGAGTAAGTTATTACATTTTTTAGAAGACACACACACACACACACACACACACACACACACACACACATAGAGCAATCAATAATAACACTGGGATAATTTCTAAGGAGTTCCCAAGTAATAAAATGTATTTTTAAAGTACTCATTGAGAATGGCAAGAAACTTTGGTCACCCTGGGCCTTTGGGCCACTTCAATCAATCCAGTCTCAGGGACTGCAGCAGAAGGTCCCTAAGTTGGCCAGTTAGTGGGCCATGGTCCCTGGAAACCACCCCTGACCTAGTCACCCATCCACTTGTGTCCCCTGGGTTGGCATTGCCCACCTCCCAGAGCACAGACTCACCCAAGACACTCAGTTCACATAAAGCTGTAGAGACCCCTCACTGGGAGATTGAGGCAGTTAATTAATCAAAACAACCTTAGTCCCTAAATTTGAACTTTCTGTTTAGCACAGCCTGTGGCCACTGTACATTTGATCCCTGGGGTCCCTCTGGTTAAATTATATAAGGCTTTTTCTAAATAATCAAAGGAATTTTTGGAAATGTGCCCTGGCTAGTCCTTGGCTCCCCACTGGGAAAGAAAAATCAGAAAGAGACTGAAGCAAGTGAATCTCTTCTATTTACCCCTGGAGCCTCGGGGCACCTCTGCATAGCAAGATAACTAATTCTGAAACAAATCCTTCCCCAGGAAATGACTGAGGGCCAAAGTGGACCCTCCCAGCCCCTGCAGGGTGTCTATGATTGTGGTTCTTGAGGGCAGGGGTGAGGAACTAAAGAGGAACTCAGAGCTAGATCTTACCACTGGCTGGTCCCCACCCCAGCCTCCCTCTCCCCACCTGGCCCTGTAGGAATGTGCCCCTGAGCTCACAGGATGTCTGCCCCTCTGGCCCTGCCATGCTTCATTTTACCTGATCTAAATCACAGCCACCGGCAAACAGGTGTGGGCTCCAGAAATTTGTATGCTACAGGGAACACATGCCTTTTGTATAACAAAACAAAATGAAGAAATAAAATAAAGGAACAAACAAAATATGCAAGCAAAGGAATGGAGGCAAATCCTTCCATTTCCCGTCCTCCCCTCAGCCTTCTGCCTGGGCCCTAGAGCAGCGGTTCTCAACCTTGGGTTGCAGCCCCCTGGAACTGTATTAAAGGGTCACGGCAAACATTAGGAAGGTTGAGAACCACTGCCCTAGAGGGAGCCACTGTTAGCCACATGGTCTGACCTTCTGGAGACCCTTGAGATGTACAAATTCACCCAAACATACAGTCGGGTTCATACTACACATGGCTCAGAGGTCTGATTTTTTCTTTTCACTTACTGTATTACTTTTCTTTCTTTCTTTCTTTCTTTCCTTTTTTTTTTTTTTTTTTTTTGAGACAGAGTCTCATGTCACCCTCGGTAGCGTACCATGGCATCACAGCTCACAGCAATCTCAAACTCTTGGACTTATGCCTCAACCTCCCAAGCAGCTGGGACTACAGGCGCCTACCACAACGCCTGGCTATTTTTTGTTGCAGTTTGCTGTCCAGCAGGCCCCAACTGGGTTTGGTGTATGTGGCTGGCACCATAACCACTGTGCTACGGGAGCCGAGCCTGTATTACTTTTCCATGTTGAAGCTACACCGTAGATCACCTCATTCTAGTACTGTAGGAGGCCAAGGTGGAAGGATTGCTAGAGCTCAGGAGTTCAAGACCCTGTCTCTACTAAAAATAGAAAAATTAGCTGGGTGTGGTGGTCCTGTTACTCAGGGGGCTGATGCAGGAGAATAGCTTGAGCCCAGGAGTTTGAGGTTGCTGTGAGTTATGACAACACCACTGCACTCTAACCATGGTAACAGAGTCTCACTCTCAAAAACATAAAAGAAAATTAAAAAGTAGAGATAGTAAGCTTCCTTAGACTCATCCTTCATCTTTAACCATGATCAACAATTCCCGATGTGACCCATCTTACCACATGCACTTTTTTTCTTTTAAGGGTATTTGAAAGTAAATTCTGTGTTTTTCAACCCTTCAATGCTTCGTTACGCTTCTAGGCTGACAGTATTTTGTTTGTTTGTTTTTGAGACAGAGTCTCACTCTGTTGCCCTGGGTAGAGTGCTGTGGTGTCATCATAGCCCCATCTTGGGCTCAAGTGATCCTCTTGCCTCAGCCTCCCAAGTAACTGGGACTACAAGCACCCACCACAATACCTGGCTCGTTTTTCTATTTTTCATAGAGACAGAGTCTCTTGCTCAGGCTGATCTTGAACTCCTGAGCTCAGGCGACCCACCCGCCTCAGCTTCCCAAAGTGCTAGAATTACAAGCATGAGCCACCGCACCTAGCTTACTGTAAATTTTGAATGGTGTGGGGAAACAGATTGACTTGTAAATTAACCTGAGCAGGATATTGCATTTAAAATAATTTGGGGGCTCGGCGCCTGTGGCTCAAGTGGCTAAGGTGCCAGCCACATACACCTGAGCTGTTGGGTTCGAATCCAGCCCGGGCCTGCCAAACAACAATGATGGCTGCAACCAAAAAATAGCCGGGTGTTGTGGCGGGCGCCTGTAATCCAGGCTACTTGGGAGGCGGAGGCAGGAGAATCGCTTGAGCCCAGGAGTTGGAGGTTGCTGTGAGCTGTGATGTCACAGAACTCTACCCAGGGTTACGGCTTAAGGCTCTGTCTCCAAAAAAAAAAAAAAAAAGGAAATAATTTGGGGCCAGATCTGGCTGCATCTTTAATCTTCTGTCCTGCAATATATGGAGATAACAAGGAGAGGAAGAGAAGTCAATTGCCCCCTTGATCTTTGATGGAGTCGGGTTTATACAGATAGAAGGAAAGGTCCCGGCAGGGCTCTTTTGATCTCTAAGGACCTTCATGCCAAGCAGTCATATTTTGGGGTGAAATTTCCTGATTACCTTTAATATTCTTTTTCCTGCTAAATCTCTTTCTACTCCTCTTAATGCGCAGGGCTCGTGGGGTCATAGGCCTCGTCTCCTTTAAAGTTTGAGGTCTGAGGGGCACACACTTTTGTTATCACGGAGTCTGTCTGTAACTTTAGAGATGGGAGCTCAAAGGCTTAAAGGATGGCTTGGAGCTCTTTGTTTTTAAAAGTGTGAAATTTACATAACATTGCAGTGTAATCCCAGCTGTATAGTGACAAGTGACAGTGACCGGAGATTTAGTGATCCTATTTTTTACTTTTAAAAGAAGATAAATCTCTACTTCCTGCTGAGTGTGTTTACATTTCAAACTGATCTTAATTAACATGCAAAGGAATGCCCCAGCCTTAGGAGCATGTCGGTGGTCCCGCTGCAGCCCCACTCCTGAGCAAGCAAATAGAAAAGTCAGTCTCAAACTCCTCCCCCCCCCTCCCCAACTCCTTCTGGCAAGGAGGTTTGGAGGCGCTAAGGCATAAACATTTGAAAGCAGTTCAATTTAGGCAGCAAAGAAATGCAAATGAAACAAGATAACACTTTCTGCTTTTCGCCTGAGGACCAGCAAAACTTGAGAACGCTGACATCTAAAGATATCAGTCACTGACTCCCTTTTACTGACGGTAGTGATGCAACTGGTAGGACCACGCTAGCTATATCTATGAAAATGTTGTATATTTGTAGCATTTGACCCAGCAATTCAAATTCTAGAAATCTGTCCTACAGAAACACTGGCGCTCGGGAAGTTTGTTGCGACGCCAGACATAAGAGAAAACTCAGGAACAATCTAACAAAATCACACTGATGTTTAAGCTATGCTGCTCAATGGGGGTTCCTGGAAGTACACACGGGTGTAGTGGGGACAGGGAGGGACAGAGAGAGCAAACCATAGAACATTATATCTGGCATTATTCCATTGCAGTTTGGGGGTAGGGGGGTTTGCAGTTTTTGGCCGGGGCTGGGTTTGAACCCTCCACCTCCAGCATATGGGGCCAGCGCCCTACCCCTTTGAGCCACAGGCGCCGCCCGGGAGGATCCCTTCAGTTTAGGAATTCGAAAGCAGCATGAGCAAGAGCAAGACCCCAATCTCTACTAGATATAGAAAAAAAGAAAAATTAGCCAGGCGTGGTGATGGGCGCCCATAGTCCCAGCTACTAAGGAAGGCTGAGGCAGGAGGATGGCTTGAACAAGGGAGTCTGACATTACCGTGAACTACGCTGACTTGACACCAGGGCACTTTAGCCTGGAACATCAGAGTAAGACATTGTTTCCAAAAAAGTAAAAAAGAAGAATATAGTCTCAAACGCCTTCAGCTCAAAATAATCCTTCAACAGTGGCATATTCTGGACCCCTTCGATACCTAATTTTGTGTTATGGTTATATATGCTTCTGTCTGCTCAGCCAGCCCGGGTGTCTTTACAGACAGGGATGGTGTCTAATCCCCAGCACTGAGCTGGTGGGGGGAGGGTATTTAATAACTTGCTGCGTGAGGAGTTCTTTTGAACATGTGTAAAGAACATGTGAGAAGGGGGTGCTCTCTCCCCCACCTCTAAGTCCAAAAACACCTGTGAACTCTACTGAATCTGCACGCCAGTGCTTTGGACTCTGTCCTCAGTCCAGAGGCTTTTGAGCTCTGCTTTTAGTCCAGAACTTGGGCTTTCTCCTTATCCAGTGGCTCTAGCCACTTCATCCAGTTTTAGCAAGGACCCTGCTGTGTCTCTGTAGCAGAAATCCTCCACCCCTGGCATCTGATCAGCCTGGATATCTCATAAATTCCTCATCTTCTACCTTCAAGCAGCCTGCATTTAGCAGGAATCCTGTTGAGTAAGTTTGGCCAGAATCCCCCTGGCCTTAAAGTTTCCTTTTAGTAATTTTCCATCTGCTGACCCCACCTTGTTCCTTGGCCATAACTCTCCACTTGTCCTTGTGCTCAGAGTTAAGTCTCTCCCTACTGCAAAACCCTGTCATAGTTGCTCACTTTGAATAAAGTTTTTCTCTGTCATAGGCAGGGGTCACAACTCGCTGCAGCCTTAAACGTCAGGACTCAAGTGATTCTCCTGCCTCAGCCTCCCAAGGAAACTCTAGGCAGGGCACCACCAAGCCCAGCTAATTTTTCTAATTTTACTAGACACTAGGTCTAGCTCTGTTGCCCAGTGAACTCCTGGGCTCAAGCAATCCTCCATAGCCTCCCAAAGTGCCAGGGAGGCACTTTTTTTTTTTTAAGACAGAGTCTCAACTATGTAACCCTTGATAGAGTGCCATGGTGTCATAGCTCACAGCAACCTCAGACTCTCAGCCTCCTGAGTAGCTGGGACTACAGGCACCTGCCACAATACCCGGCTATTCTTTAGAGACAAGATCTTGCTCTGGCTCAGGCTGTTCTTGAACCTGTGAACTCAGGCAATAAATACACCCACCTCCAAAAGTGCCAGGATTACAAATGTGAGCCGCTTTGTCCAGATCTGAATCATTTTTTCTTTAACACCCTTTCCAAAAGGTAAAACTACTGAGATTACTGATAAAAACTTTTATCTTCCCTTTTTATTATCTTCTGCCACATCTATCATAGATTCTGGCCCATGGCATTGCTCCAAATGAACTTGGCAGTAGATAATGCTGCCTGCTAAGGAGTGGGGCCCCTTCCTTGCCTCTCTTCACAAGATGCCAAGATAGACTCCTGACTTTTTTGGGGGGGGTAAAATGCCAGAATCCAAGAGGCTGCTGGTGAAGGAGACAGCTCTGTTCCTTTGATTTTGACATAGTGCCTTACGTGTACACTGTAAACAAAAATAAAAATCTCAAGGGAGATAACAGGGAGGGAAGGAAAGACAATTATTCTGTTTTGTTTTGTTTGGTTTTTTTTTGTAGAGACAGAGTCTCACTTTACTGCTCTCGGTAGAGTGCCATGACATCACAGGACTCACAGCAACCTCCAGCTCTTGGGTTTCCGTGATTCTCCTGCCTCAGCCTCCCGAGCAGCTGGGACTCCAGGCGCCCGCCACAACGCCCGGCTATTTTTTTGTTGCAGTTCGGCTGGGGCTGGGTTTGAACCCGCCACCCTTTGTATATGGGGCTGGCGCCCTACTCACTGAGCCACAGGCGCCACCCAGGAAAGACAATTATTCTTTTTCGTGGGTCCATCTGGTTTTATGCCAATAGAAGGAAAGTGGGTTCCCAGGGTCTCTTGATCTCTAAGGACCTTTAATTCAAAATATTCTTTACACCAAGAAGTCATATTTTAGGGTGAAATTTCTTGAGCTCCTTCGCTGGCACTGCCTAGAAAGGAACTTCACACACACAAAAAAAAAAACAATTGGGAGCCAGGACAATCCCCCAGGGAGAGCCCCTCACTTTCTGTTTCTGGGAATGTCTCCTGAGAAGCTGGGAGGAAAGGAGAAAAATGAATGAGTTCTTTCTTCAAGCGCTGAGAGCTTTGCTGTTCACCTTAGAGTTCCCAAGTTCAAAGTGGAAAGCTAAGATGATCTTAGGTAAGAAACCACAGGGGCTGTGATTTTGTGAAACATATTTTATTTCTACCCCCAGTTCCTGGCATATAACTCCTAAAATGTTTGTAATCTTGAAAGTAATAAGTGTCTTTTTGTATGCTAATGAACAGACTAGTGGCTGGCAGCCTTTATGTACCTTAAGGATGGGGACTGGTCACCCTAAACTATCAAGACAGGATTACAGGGGTAGGACTTACTTCAGACATGCCTTGGACCTCTAATAATTTGTCCGTGGGGTTCCTTCTTAGATTAAGAAGCTGTGCTTTGCAGTAAAGGGGATATAGTGCATTAACGCTTCTGATGAATGAGAAAGAATTTAATTCCTAGTATATGAAGCACTGCCAAGATGGGGCACAGTGGCTCACGGCTATAATCTCAGCACTTTGGGAGGATGAGGCAGGAGGATGGTCAAGACCAGCCTGGGCAACAAGGTGATACCCCTTCTCTACAAAAAGACAAAAAATTAGCTGGGCATGGTAGCAAGTACTTATGGTCCCACTACCCGAAAAGCTGGACCAGGAGGATTGCTTGAACCCAGCAGTCTGAGGTTGCTTTCAGCTGTTCTCACCCCACTGCACTCC
Source organism: Loris lydekkerianus (assembly GCA_963574355.1). Taxonomy (NCBI): domain Eukaryota; kingdom Metazoa; phylum Chordata; class Mammalia; order Primates; family Lorisidae; genus Loris; species Loris lydekkerianus. The sequence goes on from CAUYPK010036160.1 coordinate 15,227, forward strand.
AGCCTGGGCGACAGAGCAAGAACTTGTCTCAAAAAAAAAAAAAAAAAGCACTGCCAGGATGTAAGTTCTTTTTTCTTTTCTTTTTTTTTTTTTTCTAGAGACAGAGTCTCTAGAGTTTGTTGCCCTCAGTAGAGTGCTGTGGTGTCACAGTTCGCAGCAACCTCCAGCTCTTGAGCTTAGGCAATTCTCTTGCCTCAGTCTCCCGAGTAGCTGGGACTACAGGTGCCCACCACAACGACCCACTATTTTTTTGTTGCAGTTTGGCCAGGGCCAAACCCTCCCCTCCACCCTGGATATATGGGGATGGCGCCCTTCTCACTGAACCACAGGCGCCTCCCATCCAAGATGTAAGTTCTTACATAGGGAGCTAGGATCCACAGGCCTGGCTGTAGGAGGAGGAGCTGTCCAGACGGCCACGGACACCATGAGTATGGCACCCAGAGTCAGCATCCTGGCAGTGGGCCCGGGATGATCTTGCCAGGAGTCCGTGCATAAGCCACAGATAAAGAGGCCTGGGACTGTGTCCAAACTGGGCAGACTAATTGGAAGGTAACAGAAGAATCTTTGTCTTTGCTGAGCTGCTTTGTTGTTAATAGAATGAGAGGTGGCAGCCTTGGATTCTGATTCCCAGACTAGCTCTTGTTGGTTATTTTTTAATCCTGAGGTTTTACAAATGATCTTAAAGATAGTCTAACATCTCAAAAGAATTGAAAATAAATTAATTTAAATCACTTTAAATATCTTAATGTGTATATGTGTGTACATACATGTGTGCGTACATGCAAAATCCTTCCACAGCAACTGCAGCCCTCAGATGGCAGAATCCCCTGACCACAGGCCTCTCCCAGTGGTGGGAACAGCACATCCCTTTGAAAATGGTTTGTTCTATTTTTCTCTTAAACTGCACTGCTCTCAGCCTCCCTGGGAACCTCTCTCTGTGGCCTTGGCCCCATCTCTGGAGCCACAGAGTCCAGGTCTAGCCCTTTTTTTTCTTTTAATTTTTTTTTTTTAATTTCAACTTGCTTGTACATTCTTCCTTGTTTGAAGTACTCTTTTTTGTTGTTCATTTTCTTCTTCCTCTAGCGATGCTCAGTTTTTGATGTTAGTAGAGACGGGGTCTTACTCTGGCTCACTGCTGGTCATATGGTCTCGAACTTCTGAGCTCAGGCAATCCACCCGCCTCAGCCTCCCACAGCGCTGGGACTACAGGCGTGAGCCACCAGGCCTGGCCCAGGTCTAGTCCTTTTAATGCGTGATAATTCTTCTTCTTCTTCTTCCTCTTCTTCTTTTTTTTTTTTTTTTTTTTTAGACAGAATCTCACTTTATCGCCCTTTGTAGAGTGCTGTGGCATCACAGCTCACAGCAACCTCCAACTCCTGGGCTTAAGTGATTCTCTTGCCTCAGCCTCCCAAGTAGCTGGGACTACAGGCGCCCGCCAGAACACCCGACTATTTTTTTTGTTGCAGTTCGGCCCGTGCAGGGTGGAGTTCAAACCCGCCACCCTTTGTATATGGGCTGGCACCCTACCTACTGAGCCACAGGAGCCACCCTCATGATAATTCTTCAATAAATTGAGTTCAGCTCTCAAGTCCCTCTCTTGAGTCTGCTCTCCTTCCAACAGGGGTTGGAACGGTGTGGTCCTGTGTCCCCCACATCCTGCCTCCCCTAGAGGGGTCCTGGGTACTCTTTTCCCTTTTTGAGATGGGGATTTGCTCTGCCACCCAGACTACAGTACAGTGGTGTTATTATAGTTCACTACAACCTCAAACTCCTGGGCTCAAGTGATCCTCCTATCTCAACCTCCCAAAGTGCATTACCGGAGTGAGCCACAGCGCCGGACTCTACATGGGCTTGTTACTCAGAACTGGGGACCTGTCAGAGCACAACCTGCATGCTGGAACTATTTTATTAATGCCTGGTTATTTTATTAGTTGTTATACTCTGAGCCAAGATTAGGGTGAGGCAAGTGAGGCATTAGCCTGGGGCACAAAATTCAAGGAGACCCCCAAAATAAAATCATATTTTAATATAATTTTTTTTTAATTTTTAGACAGAGTCTTGCTCTGTCACTCCAGGCTAGAGTGCAATGGCGTTGTTATTACTCACAGAAACCATAAACTCATAAGCCCAAGCAATCTTCCTGCCTCAGCCTCCTAAGCAGATGGGACTACAAGCACCTGCCACTGTGCCTGACTAATTTTTCTATTTTTAGTAGAGAAGGGGCCTTAGTCTTACTCAGGCAAACAATCCACCCACCTTGGCCTCCCAGAGTGCTAGGATCACAGGAGTGAACCACCTCACCTAGCCTTAATGCAATATATTTTTTTACAGTGTTCTAGTATTTCTTATTTATTTGTTTGCAGTTTTAGCCGGGACTGGGTTTGAACCCGCCACCTCCGGCATATGGGGCCAGCACCCTACTCCTTTGGGCCACAGGCGCCACCCCCTTATTGCAATATTTTAACATGTCAAAATGAACACCAAACATTCACAATGAGGAAACTATCAACATTTTATTTTATCTATTTTTTTGAGACAGGGTTTCGATCAGTCACCTGGACTAGGGTGCAATGGCACAGTCGTAGCTCACTGCAATCTTAGGTCATCCTCTTGCCTCTGCCTCCCCAGTAGCTAGGACTATAGGTGCATGCCACCAAGCCAAGAAAATTTTTTTTTAATATTTTGTTAAATTAAAATGGCATCTTGCTATGTTTCACAGGATAGTCTTTTACTCCTGTCCTCAAGTGATCCTTCTGCCTCAGCCTTCCAAAGTACTAGAATTATAGGCATGAGTCACAATGCCCAGATGAGTATACCAATATTTTATTTTTCTAAGACAGAGTCTCAGGCTCAGAGCCTGTAGCTCAAGCAGCTAAGGCGCTGGCCACATACACCAGAGCTGGCGGGTTCAAATCCAGCCTGGGCCCTGCCAAACAACAATGACAACTACAACCAAAAAATAGCTGGGTGTTGTGGTGGGCGTCTGTGGTCCCTCACTTGGGAGGCTAAGGCAAGAGAATTGCTTAAGCCCAGGAGTTGGAAGTTGCTGTGAACTGTGATGCAACAGCACTCTACCTAGGGTGACAGCTTGAAGCTCTGTCTCAAAAAAAAAAAAAAAAAAAAAAAAAAAGATAGAGTGTCAATTTTTGCCTTGGTTCAGTACCCTATGGTCATAGGTCACAGCAACCTCTAACTCCTGGGCTCAAGTCATTCTCTTGTCCCAGCCTCCCGAGAGGTTGGGACTTCAGGCATCTGTCACAACGTCCAGCTATTTTTAGAAACAGAGTCTCACTCTTGCTCAGGCTGGTCTCAGACTCCTGAGCTCAAGCAATCCACTTGCCTTGACCTCCCAGAGTGCTAGGATTATAGGCATGAGCATATATCAACATTTTAAATAAGACTACTCATTATATTGGAGCCCAAGGCAGGAGGAAAAAGGTGTGTCTTTAAATACAGTCATTCGTTGTTTAATGATGGGGATACGTTCTGAGAAATACGTTGTTAGACAGTTTCATCACTGTAGGAGTATCATAGGGTGTATTACATGTATGTAAATGGTATATATATTTTTATTCATGTATTTTTTCATATGGAAAAACAAATGTCCCAGCACCATTACTCAATAACAACTATTTCCACTCCTTAACAGTGCAATGCCAATTTCACGTGCTGCATGTCAGCTTTCTACACACGCTCCATTGTACTCTCACAGGACCACTGTCGGTCTGCCATTGACTGGAACGTCTCCTTATGTGGCACATGACTATATATAACGTATTTTTCTATAGTTGGTTTTCTCCACAACACTAAAGTGATTGAAAAAGTATTCAAAAATTGAAAAGGAAGTGTATTAAAACTCACATGATTGCAAGTTTAAATACTTTTTATTATGATTTTACTTTCCTGGCTCTCATGGAAGCAAAATCATCAGTATTGTCTGTTCAGAATTTACTGCAATATACTCAATATTATGCTGGCCAATCACACACGCCTGCTTACCTCGAAGTTCCCAAGCAGGGCCACTGTATACATGCATTCAGAGTATGTACCACTCCAGAACGCCACGTCTAAAAGTGTGATGTTCCCATCATTGACACCTCTATTATTTTTAATTTTTCATATTTTTATTGTAATTATTTTGATTCCCAAAATGGAAACAAAATGTCTTGAGGAACAGAGATCTTGTTCCAATCCCCACACAAGCTGAAGGGCAGCTGCTCCCAAGTTTGTTCCCACCTGCTGCCCTCTCGCTTTAGCACTTAGTGCTTACATTTCTGTGCCTGATGCGACGTGCACAGCTTTCTATGCAGAACCTCAGATTCTCTTTGGCAGTAAGTGAGGTATAAAGAAACCTGTGTTTTGCTCATATCCAGTCCATCCACAAAAACCATCAGCTTTGCTTGCAAATATATCTGGAATCTAATCACTTCTCAGGTGTCTACTGCTACCACGCCAGAGACCTTTGAAGTCACCATAGCCTCCCCCCTGCACAAGACAAGCGTCTCCGCTTTGGGCCTCCCCCCAAGGCCCCATGGTAGACTCTCTTTACTGCCCAATGAACCAGACCTCCTCATAACCAGGCCCTTGGGTAGCCTCTCCCACAGTGACTCTGGGCTTGACCATTGGACCTGCTTCAGCTAATGGGACATCAGGAAGCAGAGTCTGTCCATCAGCACCTGCACACTGGGTCTTATCCTCTTGGGCCACTCGTTTTTGGCTTCCAACTGCCATTAAGAAGCAGGCCTGGATAGACCACAGGTAGGCAAACTTACTTTTTTTTGGGAGACAGAGTTTTACTTTGTCACCCTTGGTAGAGTGCCATAGCTCACAGCAACCTCAAACTCTTGGGCTCAAGCAATAATCTTGCCTCCCAAGTAGCTGGGACCACAGGTACCCACCACAACACCCAGATATTTTTAGAGACAGGGTCTCATTCCGGCTCAGGCTAGTCTCACACCTGTGAGCTCAAGCTATCCACCCACCTCAGTGCTGGTATTACAGGCGTGAGCCACTGCACCCGGCCTGGCAAACTTCTTCATGAAAGTTTGGATAGTAAATATGTTAAATAATAGTAAAAGTATTAAAGGTTCTGTGGACCTCATGGTCTCTGTTGCAACTACTGAACTTTGCCATTGTAGCTTGAAAACAGCCGTAGACATTATGTAAGAAAATGGGTATGGATGTGTTCCAATAAAACTTTATTTATAAGAACAGATTTGATCACAGGCCATATTTTGTCAATTCCTGGACCAGACTACTGAATGATGAGAAGCCCAGCACATGAAAAGTCTTCAGGACGGGAGGTGACAGTGGGTTCAATACTTCTCCTCCCCTCTGCCCCTAAAAACTTCATGTCTGTACAGAACCTGGGAATGTGACTGTCTTAGTCTCTCAGAGCTGCTGAAACAAAATACCTTAAGCTGGGTAATTTGTAAATAATAGAAATTTATTTCTCAGAGTTCTGGAGGCAGGGAAGGCCAGGATCAATGTGGCAGCAGATTTAGTGTCTAATGAGGGCCTGATCTCTGCTCCATAGATGGCACCTTGTCACTGTGTCCTCATATGGCACAAGGGCAAGTCAGCTCCCCTCAACTGCTTTTAGAAGGACATTAATCCCATCCGTGAGGGTGGAACTTAATCACTTTCTAAAGACTCCACTTCTTATACTACCGCATTGGTGATTAGGCTTCTTTTTTCTTCCTTTTATTTTTTTTTAATTTATGAGATAGAGTCTTACACCATCACCCTGGGTAGTGTGCCATGGTTTCAGAGCTCACAGCAACCTCAAACTCTTGGGCTCAAGAGATCCTCTTACCTCAGCCTTCTGAGTAGCTAGGACTACAGGCACCTGCCACAACGCCCAGCTAGTTTTTTTCTATTTTTAGTAGAGACAGGGTCTCACTCTTGCTCAGGTTGGTCTCAAACTCCTGAGCTCAGCAATCCACCCACCTCAGCATCCCAGAATGCCAGGATTACAGGCGTGAGCCATTGGGCCATGGTGATTAAGTTTCAACATAGGAATTTGAGGGGGACACATTTAGATCATAGCTCAGCCCCAGCCAACCCACAGAGCCAGGAGCAAAGGCCATGACTGTTATTTTAAGCCACCAAGTCTTAGGGTGGCTTGTTATGCAGCACTAGGCAACTGACATATGCTTTCTAGTCTTTCTTCAAGTGTTTCACTGGTCCCTTCCAGTTCCTGAGACACACCAGCTTCCTTCTGGTTGGAATCAGTGACTCATCCTCAGGTTCAGCTCAAATGTCACCTCTGACATAGGATTCATGTAGTGCATACTCATGTGTATTTTTTTCTTTGAGACAGAGTCTCACTCTGTCACCCTGGATGGAGTGCCATGGCATCATCATAGCTCACAGTAACCTCAAACTCTTGGGCTTGAGGAACCCTCTTAGCCTTCCGAGCAGCTAGGACTACAGGTACCTGCCACAATATCCAGGTAATTTTCCTATTTTTAGTAGAGACAGGGTCTTGCTCTTGCTCAAGCTGGCTTTTTTTTTTTTTTTTTTTGGTAGAGACAGAGTCTCATTTTATCGCCCTTGCTAGAGTGCCGTGGTGTCACACAGCTCACAGCAACCTCCAACTCCTGGGCTTAGGGGAGTCTCTTGCCTCAGCCTCCCGAGTAGCTGGGACTACAGATGCCCGCCATAATGCCCGGCTATTTTTTTGTTGCAATTTGGCCAGGGCCAGGTTTGAACCTGCCACCCTTGGTACATGGGGCTGGCGCCCTACCCATAGACCCACAAGTGCTATAATAGCCCTCAGCTATTTTTTTTGTTGCAGTTTGGCCAGGGCCGAGTTCAACCAAGCCACCCTCCGTATATGGGGCCAGTGCCCTAACCACTGAGCCATAGGTGCTGCCCCTCAGGCTGGTCTTGAACTCCTAAACTCAAGCAATGCACCTGCCTCAGTCTCCCAGAGTGCTAGGATTATGAGCATTAGCCATCACACCTGGCCTACTTATAAATCTAAATCACTTTTCCTAATGTGGACTTTTTTTAAAAAATCTAATCCCAGGACAGTTTATTACTATGGATTTCTGAAGGGGCTGTGGCATGGGGGCACTCTGGGGCAGCTTAAAAGGGGGCACTTTATCGGTCTGGTACCTCAGTTAGCCTGTCTAGTGCAAATTCCAAGTCAGCCATTCACTTGTGCCTTGCAAAGTGGAGGTGATCACATGGAAGGCATTCACGGACTTAAATGAGTCACACATGTAAGCAATGCGGTGCAGGGCAGGCAATAAGGCCTCAGTAACATTATCAACCTGTGACAGGTTGATATGAATTTTCGCAGTATCTTGCAGTCCACGTGAAGCCTTGGTGAAACCCTGCCCTCAGTGAATTACCAGGGGCCACACCCTTCTGAAGCACTTGGCTCTTGATTTTCCTTCTGGAACTCACATAGTATCATCCCACCCCTCTTCTCCCCCAGGGACCTGCTTGCCTGTCTCAATGCTGAGCCCTGGGCTGACAAGCAGGAGCCCTCAGTTGGCTGCAACATCAGAGTTTCCTGGCCCCCAGGTTTGCAGCTACCCTCAAGTGACAACCTTAAGAACTCAGAAAAAGAGAAAGGAGACAGAAGTGAAAGGAAAATTTGGTCAGATAACCTACTGCTGCTGTGATTTAGAGATTTTAGTGCCTACCAGGTATCCCTTCCAGCTTTAAGCAATGATTCCCCAGATAGATGGTAAGAGTCTCTTGGAACTGTTGCTGCTCCAGGCTGGTATTATAATACCCAAAGATAAAGGAGCTGAGAGAAGCCAAGCAGGGATCTCTTGATGCTGACACCTGTTCCTACTGGTCAAAAGTCCCACTGAGTCCTCAGTTCCTCCAGTTGGGTGCTTGCTGCCCAGCGGTGCTTGCTCCTTGCTTCCCTCGCCCAGGCTTCTTACCCCCTACCACGGCTCTCCCTCCCACCTCCCAAACCTAAGCCTTGCCCAATCCCTACCTCCCACAGGTGACTGTGAAATCAGCTTTGAAGAAGGCAGAGGAGGAGGCTGCTGACAATGGGGATCCCTAAGAGTCCCATCAAAGTTGTGTAAAGGTAGAACAGTTGACTGCAACTTACAGAGGGAATGTGGGTTTCAGAGGAGAGCTTGGAAAGGGTGGGGTTGTAAATTGAGAATCAAAGGGGATTTAATTTCTAGAAAAATTGCAAAGAAAGAGTTGCATTTGATTTTTTTCCCCAAAAACTGTCTCAAGAGTCATAGGTACTGCAGATAAAAAGCACACAGAAGTTCAAATACTTGGGAAAGTTGAAGATGCATACATGCCAAGACCTTGCAGTTCTCCATCCTTGTATGTCTTGCTCCTGTGCTCAGGAGACACGTACAGCTAAGCCCACAGCAGCACTGTTGTATTCATAAGGAGGGAGGGGAAAGCAAGAAACCACCCAAATGTGTATCATCAGAATGTGTGATCGTCACACGATGGAATACCACAGTTCTGAAAATGAACCATCTAATAGCTAGAGAAATGATCTCACAAACATCACCTGAGCTAAAAAAAAAAATTGTAGCAAAAAGCTACCAATGGCATGACATCATTTTTATAAAGTTAAAAAAAAGACACTTTAAAAAGGGAATAATAAACATAACATTTAAGAGAAGAACAAACACACACGAGACCTCAATGCTATTGCCAATGTTCCATTTAAGTTGTATGTGGGTACAGACATCTGTGTATACTTGATGTAGTCTCTGGTGTCTGTGAAATACTTGATGTTAAACAAACATCAAAACCACATGATCTGTTAGGAGAAGGTAACATCCACCTAGTTCCCCCAGGGCCTTCTAGGGAGGTAAGTTATCTGATGAGTGCAGAGGCCCTCAGGGGATCTAAGTGGATGGCACCTTATCTCCCTAGGGCCTCTACCCTGAAGTTTCCTATCTGACTGGAGACCTGAAACCTTTTTTTATACCAACTGGTGGTATTCACCACCAGATAGAATCAGTAATCCAGCTTGATGCAAATTCACTTTCACTCAGCCCTAGTCACCTGTGTTACCTGCAGTGCTGCAAGGTGTGGTATTCTGATAGCCTTGGACCCTTCTTTCCCCTCCCTGCCCACCACCAAGGCAAGTGCTTCTGATATGTCAGTGCAAATGAAGGTGCTCAACAAGCTCACTGCAAGTGAGAAATAATAACCAAAGTTTGTGAAAGGAAAACAAATGTCCTTGTGCTGCTGCAAGCAAATGTGAACCCCAGTCTGCTGACAAAGCTTCGGGAGCTATGGAGACAGGAAGCCTGTGGATTTTGGAAAAGATTTGAAGGCATCTCTACTAATCATTAACATTTGAGGTACAATGTGAGGTTGAGGTGCAGGCTTGGAACATGGTGCTACTGCCTCCAACAATCTTGTAACAGCAACAGCCTGGGATCATATTCTGTCTTTGATTTCCTGCTTGATTTACTGGTCTGGCCAGAGAGTGGTTACATGAGCCACAATGTTCTGTCTTTATCTCTCTAACCATTTTAATGTAATATGAAAGATTGTTTAAAGCCCTTTCAGGGCCACGCCTTAGAAATGCTCTGAAAATAAGGGCTCCCGGGAGCCTGATTTCTTAGAGTTCTTACAAGGCCTAGGAGACTCTGACTGCAGATTTAGCTGCTGAGTCATGGAGCAGGGGCTATTGGTTTTAAGTAGCCAAAAAGTGTATTGCTGGCGAAATCACAAATTCCGCTTGCAAAATTCATGCAATTCTTTAATGCAACAATTTGCAAGTCTCTTGTTGCTTTTTTGCTACATTTAACCCTAAAGTTCTTAATTCTTTGTCAACAGGAAACAACCATTATTGCTTTAGTAGGCCTTCAGTTTTACCCAATGCCATGGGCTTCTAACCTAGTAGCCACACACCAGGAGCTAAGGAAGTAAAGTAGTTTTTGCAGCTCACCAGAAGAAATACCATTACAACTAAATCCAGTATGTATTCCAATCTCTGCAAGACAATGAGGAAAATATGGAGATAACATTCTTTCGGTTCTCAGACTCACAGGAGGAATGTTGAAAAAATACAAAAGTAACTATGACAGAAAGTGATCACCTCAGCCCTTCCCCGAAGGATATGCCACAGAGCTGATTTTTTAATAGCTAATGAGATCTCTGTTGATCAAAAACGTGAAATCACTCCACCAGCTCCCTCCTGGTTTCCATTCAGACCACGGTGGAATATAATGTCTTGAACTTCGAGAACCTGCTCCCCCCCTCGGTCTGTGTGAAAATTCCAATCCCAAATCATCATGTGGATGGTTCACAAGTATCCGGATAGTCAGATCTAGCCCCTGCGGGAGATAAGAAGTCTCATTTCAAGAGTCAACTTGAACTGGAGCTGAAGCTGAACTAACGCTGGGGAAGCACGTGGGGATGTGCCTGGGGCAGAGGAAGCGCTCAAAAATGAAAGTGAACCTTCCTTTCGACTACCTAGGTCGGATGCCCGCGTCTGACCGCTGCAGCAAGGACAAAAGGACGGGTCACCTTGGCGGGCGGCAGAGGCGCCCGGGCGCAGCACGCAGGCGCGCGGGGGGGCGCGTATGGTCCCGATACCCCCCTCCCGGTCCCCCAAACTCGGAGTGCAGCAGAGCTCACGGCCGGTCAACGTCTCGACGCCGACCGGCCTGGCGGTGGAGCAGGGGACCTGAGGGACGCGGCGGGGGGCAGGCCGCGAAGGTCGTCACCAAGGTCGTGGGCCGGACGTGAGGCGCCGGAGCGACGCTGAGCGCGTGTGAGACTCGCAGTACGTGACAGAGCCCCGAGCCCTCATGCCCGCCGCGCCACCCCACTCCTTCCCGGGGGCTCCGGCTCCCCAGGCCCCAGCTCCTCTCAGGGGTCCTAGTGCCAGCCAGGGGCTCGCTCGTACCCTAACACAGCCACTGCGGAGTTAGGGCCCCACAGGCCGGATCACCCCAAATCCCCGGGTCGTCGCCCCCCTTTCTCCTCGGCAGTGGCTGACGCAGTCCCGCCCCTTTCCGGGAGGTGAGGGCCGGAGTGACGGCGCCCCCGACCAATGGCGAGACGACACTGAAGGGGCGGGCCCCGGAGGTGGGAAGTGGGCGCGGCTCCCGGAGCTGGGCAGGAAGTCCGGGCGGGCAGCGCAGAGAGGTGGTGCGCGGACTCCGGGCGCCACACTTTGCCGGCTGAACGTTCGCCTTCGGGTCTGCAGCACACTCTGCTTCTATTCTGAGCAAAGAGATCCGGTGGCCAGGTAAGGTCGCCCGAGAGGAGCTGCCGAGCAAGCGGCAGGCCGGCGACGCGGGGGTTTTTCGGGCTTGGGAGACCTCTTCCTCTTTGGGAGACGGCGAGCCCGCCGGGCCCTGCTCGCAGGGTCGAGGGGTCGATGAAGACGTGCGAGCGCCCTCCCTTTTCTCTCTCGGGCGGGAAAGAGCGTCTTCTGTACATCCCTGGGATTTGGGCGCACCTATGGGACGCCCACTTTCTTTGCAGATCAACACGTGATTACGGAGTGACGGGCAGGATAACTGTTCTCGCAAGGTCATGGGCAACACGCGCGGGCCAGTAGGACAGCGGGAGCTGGGAGTGGAAGGTGCTTCTCCATCAATTGCCAAGTACAGGGCTTTTGGGAGAGATGCAGATTGAACCCTCGGTAGCCATTAAAGCTATTTAGGAAGGGGCGGGAGAGGACAGATGCCCGAGATGCTGCAGTCCCCTCCCCCACAGGCGGCCGCGCGGGCTCTTGGGGCTTCGCAGTTGAGCGTCTGAGTGTCCAGCCCGTCGTTGCTTCGGAATAAGTACTGACTAATATGTCTTCAAGAAGGTGCCTATTCTTGAGGAATCTGCCGCGGAGCCGTTGGGATAATAGAGAAACCCTCTAGGCGACCTCGCCCAAGTTAGGCAAGAGCTGCTCCCAGCTCCCCGGCTGGCCACCGACCGTCAGGCCCTAACGTGACTTAAAAAGGATGTATTTTAAGAAACTTCCTGTTGGTTCTTTTCCTCCACGATGTGTTCTTCCCTCTGAGCGCTGTGGTCCATTGGTTCGCCCGAGTGCTCGGTCCACTTAATCTGCCCCTGGTGCGGGGTTAAATCGCTACAGTTAAAAGTTGTGAAATATGCCAATCAGGCCAACCTCCTCCCGGTCTGCGTTCCCTGAGCATTTGTGACTTTAGAGTAGTTTTCTCTCCACGTTAAAGACAGGCTATATTTTGTTTTCACATTATGAAATTAATTTTACTCTGTCTAATGTCACTAAAATGAAACCAAAAATGCTGAGGTAATGTATTTAATAATAAAATCGTGTTTAACAGTGCATCTGAATCTACAAGGTAAATCACAGTGGTGGGCTGGGAATGGGGGAAAGGGAAGATTGAAAATGGCCCAAGGAAACTTTTTCGAGTGATGGAAATTCTGTGCAAGTAGATACTAATGATTTGGCCAAATTCAAAATTAACTAAGATTTTTGAAAACTATGTTTAAAACAAGTTTGTCCTTTTGGAACATAGATAAAGACTAGATGCCTTTTTCTTGGCTAAATGCATAAAACTCCATTGTTACACAGAGAACAAAGCTACAGAAGTGACTTCAGTATCTAATTTTGAAACTCAAAAATACAAGTTTGCTGCTTCAGAACATTGCTGGAGGCGAGCCCAGCTAGATAATGGCTTCTGAACACTAATTCAATTTCACTTATCCAATTCACCTCTGTAAGTTGTTCAGATAGTTTCTCCTTTGGAGAGCCCCAAGGGAATAAAGAATGGGGCTCTCCTTGAGGACTTGCTCTTTGCTCTTTGTTGCTGCTATTTTAAGGTGTTTTCGAGAGAATCCTCTTCCCTTGAAGTATCCTTGTGTTCAAAGAAGAATCATTTGCTAGAAATTGCAACATTTCATGAATAAGTTTTTTAAATGAAGTAAGATACCTTTGGAAAGAAATACTAATTAAATGTCCCTATCATTGTGTCCTTATGACCAAAATACTATGAAATTTGAAAGGCCCAGAAAGTGTCAGTAATGAAGATCACAGTACACAGGTCCTGGAGCTCATTAGTCCTGACCTCTAAAGTCACCGTTTCTAACCGATCATCTAATATTGACCCATTGAACATGCTGCTCTCACTTAAAATTTAACTTGATGAATTATGTCCCAAACTTTTGATTCATTATTGTACTATTTGTACTATAAGCCCAGTTTTTCTCCTGCCCCTCCTTTTTGTCATCATTGTGGATTTTTTTTTCTTGTCACCTTCATGTCCATTTTGTTTCAGTTCCTTTGCCAGCCCTCATTGTTAACTAGTAGCAAAATCAGTTTCAGACTTCTCCCTCCTGAGCCATTCTGCACTCATCATTGTGGATTTTGTCCACATTGTGGATTTTTTTTTCTTGTCACCTTCATGTCCATTTTGTTTCAGTTCCCATGCCAGCCCTCATTGTTAACTAGTAGCAAAATCAGTTTCAGACTTCTCCCTCCTGAGCCATTCTGAACTCATCAACACATTAATCTTCCTAATTGCTTCTGCTTTCTCCCTGGCACACATTTTTAGTGTTTTTAGGCTTGTTTGTTTAGAGGAAAAGAAACTGACTGCTGGGACTTAAGGCCTTCCAGAGCTGGGCCCAACCTATGTTTTCAGGAGAAATCCCACTAATTCCCAGCAGGCTTTTTCCTCTACTCCAACAAACTTGTCTGCATCCAATATTTAGTCCAGAGCAGTTTCTTTCTAGCCCAGGAACCCTCAGAAGTTACCATCCAAATGAATGAGCAAGTGTTGTATTATGGTTTGTGGAAAATATGAACTGTATTTCCCCACAGAGATTCACCATGTCTATTCTCAAGATCCATGCCAGAGAGATCTTTGACTCTCGTGGAAACCCCACCGTTGAGGTCGATCTCTACACCGCAAAAGGTACGTGTCTCCTTGTTTCCATAGTTACTTCTACCACACTTCATCTAAAAATTGTTTAAAGAATGATGGGATCCTTGGGCAAGAAAAAGTCTTATTTTAACATATCTTTTCTTTCTCATTAGCACATGTGAGTAGGTTGTGATTCCTGACCAAGGGGGCTAAGGGATTCTAAATTCTGCTTCTTGGTATTTAAAACAGACCCCAAGTTGACTCCTAGGTCAGTGAGGTAAGGAAGTAAGGTGATATCTAGAGACCTTTACCCTAAAAAGGCCCGTCATTAGTTGTTGGCTAACAGCTTGCTATGACCAAAAAAGTAGATGTGGTGTGATAGGCTGGTCATTCTCTCTTGATAAGGCAAAAGATTAGGGGCATGCCTGTGAGTGTAAATATAGTGCTCATCTGTGTGTACAGAAATCACCCTTAAACCAAGGATCAGGGATAGTTTTTACTTTTGGGCATTGGGACAGTCCAGAGGCTATCATTTTTACTTGGCTGTAAATCCCATGGGAAGAATATTCTCATAAAAAAGAAAAACAACAACAATATATTGGGGACTCCTAAAAACTCCCTGTTGTTTTTTTTGTTTGTTTTTTTGACTTTAAGAGGAAAATCCAGTGCCTCTGTAGCCTTGTGTCACCTCCAGCAATGTCTCTGCTGTTTTCTAAATGGACATAGTGGGTAAGCTTGGAACAGGAGGATCATTCATCAATGCTGAGCACACAGCACTGCCAGTCAGAGCCGAGTCACTGTGAGTCACAGGCCTGGCAGTGGAACCCCACCCTCCCTTCCCCCTCAGGAAAAGTGTCTTGAGACTCAACTTGCTTGGGCCGGGTCTCCCTGAGTTCTGCCTTTGGTTATTTGCTGTGGGAGGCACTCCCAGTGAGGTTGCTTCTGAACATGAGTTTGTGGAAACCAGGAGTTCTCGTAGGATGCTGAGAATGTCTCTTCATCAGATGAGACTGGCTTGCTTAGTCAACAGGTGGAACTTTCCACTCAGAAACTGATGAACTGGAAGCAATTACAAAAGATCCCAGGCACTAGAACGTTGATGGGGAAGGGGCATTTTTTTGAAATACTTTGAAAGGATTAAATGATATTTTTTGAAATTAAAATAAATGAAACTTCTATCTTAATCCTTTCAACAAACATGAAATGGTGGGTTTGTTAAGAGCCTTTCATATTTCTCACAGCAAAATCGAGCAGAGGGTACAGTTCCATGTGCCCGCTGCCCCCACCTCTGCACATCCTCCCCCACTGTCAACAGCCTGCACCAGAGTGATGAGCCTACGCAGAACGTCATTATCATCCAAAGTCCATAGACTTTGAGTGTCTTGTTTTCATGCCTTTAGCTAATCCAGTGCAAGATGGATATGTAGGAAGCTAGGGTGGGTTTCAGGAAGAATGTGTGTCCTGAGCACACGTATTGTAAATGCACCGTGGGACACTGCCTGATCCTCTGATACACACGTGGTTGGTCTCTGTATCTTGGGTCATTTGTCTTCACATACCCAGCAGTTCTTCAAGTGTTATAAACTCAATAGGCTCCTGAATGCCCTGCTCCCCTAAGCCTGGCGACCCCATATTACCAGGCCTCTGTAGCACCTTTCTTCATACTGTGCCTTCTCTAAGATTGGGCATTTTTAAGATTTACAGCATAGTTTAGCCAGATGACTAATTTCTGTATCTGTGAGATTCCCTGACTCAATGCTATGTCCAAGTGTTTTATTGTGTTTTTTCTGTTGAGCAGGCCCAGGCTAGGTTCAAACTCACCACCCCAGTGCACAGGGCTGGTACTCTAACCACTGAGCGACGGGCGCCCACAGCCTGTCCTAGTGTTATTAAACTCTATACCTTTTATTGTCGTTATTTTTACCCAGTCCATCCTGTTTCCAGTTTCCTATTAGGCAGAAAACCACCCTGATAGATGTACCACTCTTCATACTAAAACAGATGAGCTTCAGAGATTCCTCCTGAGCTGTTTCTCAATTTTACGTTTTTAATTTTTTTGTTTGTTTTTTGTTTTTTTGGAAACAGTCTCACTGCATTGCCCTGGGTACAGTGCTGTGGTGTCATAGCTCACAGCAACCTCTAACTCTTAAACTCTTGGGCTTGAGCAATCCTCTTGCCTCAGCCTCCCAAGTAGCTGGGACCACAATGCCAGCTAGTTTTTCTATTTTTAGTAGAGACAAGGTCTTGCTCTTGTTCAGGCTGGTCTCAAACTCCCGAGCTCAAGCAATCCTCCCATCTCAGCCTCCGAGAGTGCTAGGATTACAGGAATGAACCACCATCCAGGACCCATTTGTACTTTCTAACTTCAACATAACAATCTGAACCCCTCTGTTACATTTCTACTGGGCAGCCCTACTGAGGGTGGTCTGCAAACTGTAGGCACCAACTGCAAATTTGTTAAAGACTGAGACTCTTGGAGCTCCTGTCAGAATCTGCATCTGAACAGGATTCCCAGGTGTATGTGTACACATGAAAGTGTGAGAAGCTCTCTGCTCTAGCGCCTTTTTAACTAGGGTGATTCATCAGCTTTGCAACAGAGTCTGCATTGCAGTCATAAAAAACGTGACGGGCATGAAGAACGGAGGAGATCGTTTGAATCCTCTGGTTCGTAGGAGGAAAACGCAGTGTTCTCCCGCGACAGATGCCGTCTGTGAGTGGGCAGGAACTTGGGCTCGTGCAGTAACTAGATGTTTGAATTGCTCTTGGTGTTTTCTCCTCTCATCCAGGTCTCTTCAGAGCTGCTGTGCCGAGTGGTGCCTCAACTGGTGTCTATGAGGCCCTGGAGCTCCGAGACAATGATAAGACTCGCTACATGGGGAAGGGTAAGACTCGGAGCCCGGAGCCCGGAGCCTCCCCAGCCCAGCCCGCTCCTGGCCTTTCCCAGTTTCCTCCCAGTCACTGTGGAGATGCTGAGCAGTGCTGGGAAATGCTCCCTCCTGGTTAGGGCAGGGAACCCGAGGATAAGAAGAGGCCCTGTTAACTAATACTAGGGAAAAGCATTCCCCTTTCCCAGGAAGGCCCTGGGGGCCTTCCAGGCCATCTGCCCTCTTCAAGGGCAAGAACACATCTCAGGGAAGTCTAGCTAGTGGCCATCCGTTAATAATGACCTACAGATGAGTCATTGTGGTTGGATTTTTCTGTTGACTGATTCACTCTGTGGCAGAGCCAGCCTCTGGTTGGCTGTATTAAAATCGACTCATTAGTGTTGGCTGTGCCTTTCACCTTTCTAGAAGCAGAAGCTTTCTGACCAAATGACAGACAAAAACCGAGCATTCACTTGGCTTAGGGGGGATGGTGAGGCAGAAAAGTTCAAAACATACAGAAGCAGATGACCACGTGGTGGTGACACACGGGGGCAGTGCGAAGAGCTGCGGGGGGAGGGCTGCTGAGGAAATACAGACGTGGAGGCGAGTTGCGGTGACAGTGCTAGAGGAAGGCTGTGCGCTCAGGCTCCCAAGAGAACTGCAGAGAGGGGTCCCCACGCATAAACTCTTCACTGTTGAATGGCCCGTGTGAGTCAGCCTTTGCAGGAAGATAAACTCATGGTCCCTGAAATACTGCCCTCTGCCTTCCTGTTTCCGTGCTTTCTCTCCTTCTGGTCCTTTATATCTCCTGTTCTCTTCTGAGTTTCATTTCTCCTTCTTCATCCATCGCTACTGGGCAGGCGTCTCCAGACCCGTTAAGTATATTAATGAGTTCCTGGCACCAGCTCTGTGCACTCAGGTAACTCACTGGGCAGCCTTTAGTTTCTGCAGCTGGTGTTCCCAGCGCATGGTCTTGCAACTAACCTCCCAGCAGACTGTTCTGGGCTGGTTGCTCTGTGTGTGGCTCTAACCTTCTGGGCTCCTGTGTAAGAGCGCTCAGATTGGGCTGGAAAGTCCTAGATTCTGGGGGGGTGGAGGAGGGGTTTTAAAAACACCCCAGGGACCCTTTCTCGGTGGGCTCTGGGTCGGCAGCTTCCATAGTTCTCTCTAGCAATGCTGCTCAAGCCTGGTTCTAAAAGTATGTCAGTAATTTGATTTGATTGTTCCTTCTAGGTGTCTCAAAGGCTGTTGAGCACATCAATAAAACTATTGCACCTGCCCTGGTTAGCAAGGTAGGACCTTCCTCCTGAAAACTCACATGTATTACTGCTATGAGAGCGTCTCCCCGGCCCAGGGGCTTTCCTGTTTACGGAAGAGCTTACTCTGAGAGCTGCTGAAAAGAATGGGATCCCCATCATGCATGAGAATGCCCTGCATGACTTACCTGTAACGTAGCTTGAGGCCTGTATGTCCAGTCCTGACAGCACCTGGAATCAGATCAGGGCAGGGAGGCATGGTCTCAGAGCTGGGTTGGGTTTTTTTCTGCAAGTATCTTGACCCTGGGAAACTGGGATCCAGATTTTTTTTTTTTTTTTTTTTTTGGAGACAGTCTCACTTTGTCACTCTTCGTGGAGTGCTATGGCGTTATAGCTCACAGCAACCTCCAGCTCCTGGGCTTAGGCGATTCTCTTGCCTCAGCCTCCTGAGTAGCTGGGACTATTTTTTTGTTGCAGTTTGGCCAGGGCTGGGTTTGAACCTACCACTCTCAGTATATGGGGCCGCACTCTACCCACTGAGCCATAGGCACCTGCTGAGATCCAGATTTTAAGAGTGGCTCTCTAAGGGGCGTTGGAGGTAGTGCTCACAGTGATTAATTTTTCATGAATTTTAGAATTATTTACTGTATTTCTACCAACAGTGGAACTCCTGTTAAAATCGTAATTGAAAACTCAGTGTCAAACAGGTAAAAGTAGAGCTACTGCAGTTAAAATAAGGCCGAGCCCTAGCAACCCCCCCCCGCCCCCCCCCACTGGTTCATCTCGTTTCCCTTCCCTGCACTGCCTTCTGTACATAATCTCGTGGTGCTCCTCAGATGGGAACAGTTTGCAGCCCCTCTCTAAGCCCAGTCCAAGCCTAGCCACAGTCTCCTTATCTGGTCCCTCCCCTCCTTGAATTTCTTCAGTATACCCATGGAAAATGAGATGCTTTCTGTCCCCAACTTGCCTTTTGGGAGGTCTTGCTGTGTTTTCCAGGCTGGTCCTCCTACCTCAGCCTCCTGAGTAGCTGAGATACAGGCCTGCATACCACCATACCCAGCCCTGACTTGCTGGTTTCGGCCTGACCTTTGGGGCACTCTTTTTGTTGTTGTTGTTGTTTGTTTGTTTCTGAGACAAAGTCTCAAGCTGTTGCCCTGGGTAGAGTGCTGTGGTGTCACAGCTCATAGCCACCTCAAACTCTTAGGCCCAAGCGATTCTTTGGCCTCAGCCTTCTGAGTAGCTGGGACTACAGGTGCCCACCACAATGCCCAGCAATTTTTTTTGTTGCAGTTTGGCCGGAACCGGGTTTGAACCCACCACCCGCGATATATGGGGCCGGCGCCCTACTCGCTGAGCCACAGGCGCCGCCCTGGGGCACTTTTAATTGCTCCCCACCCACTGGTCCCCAGTTGAAATTTCTCATTACTGCTCTGCCTGCACACAGCCTGTACGACCGTCTCCTGGGAACCTCCACACATGCCTGTTCTTTGTCACCACTAACTCAGCGAGCAGGCATCCCTGGGGCTGGGGGACAGTGCACTGTGTGAGGAGCAGCCTCTGAAGCTGCCTGGGAAACTGCTTGCTTTTTCCAGGGATGCCTTGTAAAAACCACAGAAAACACTGGCTTGTTGGCATGGCATGATGGGATTATAGATGATTTTCTTGGAATATTTTAGTTTTCATATAAAGAACATTACACATAAAAAATCATGCATCAGTATGATTCATTTGTGAAGTTTTAAAGCTGGTTTTTATTAAGTAATTATTTGGGCCAGTTCTCAAGACATCAGTTTTATTATTTTATAGTCTCACCAAAAATACTCAATTTGATCAGTCCTCAGAAGTTCTGTTTAAATGATTTTGTACTACCTGCAGAAATCCTACCTCCCCTCAGAGGATGAAGGTTAGCCCAGAGCAGAGCTTACCCTTTGGAAGGGAGCCTCGATGTTTTTTCTTGCCCACAAAAGTCACAGTTGTTGGTGGTGACAGCTTACATGCTTCCATAGCATGTACCAGACAATTCTGTCTTGTGTGTGGTGTGACTTTGCACTCAGCAGGGGGCTACACTCTATGACACAAGGAGGTTGTCTTTGAGTTTCACATCTGTTTCCTTAGAGGGTGAGAGAGATGCCCGATGGGCTTAGAGCAACTAGAAGGCAGATTTCTGCCTATTCATTGATTTTTTTTTTCTCTCTCTTTTTTTTTTTTTTTTTTTGTGTGTGTGTGTGTGTGTGTGTGAAACAGGTTTCAAGCTGTCGACCTGGGAAGAGTGCTGTGGCGTCCCAGCTCACAGCAACCTTCAACTCTTGGGTTTAAATGATTCTCTTGCCTCAGCCTCCCAAGTAGTTGGGACTACAGGTGCCCGCCACAACACCCAGTATTTTTTTGTTGCAGTTGTCATTGTTATTTTAGCGGGCCTTGGCCAGGTTTGAACCCGCTTGCTTTGTTGTACATGGCCGGCACCCTACTCACTGAGCTACGGGTGCCGCCATCCCATACCTTTTTTTTTTTTTTTTTCCTATAAAATAAACAGCACAGGATGGATTTCAATTGTGCACATTGCCAGAGTTGTACAGATTCCCCGGCAGAAGCGCAGAGGTTGTATAGGTGGAGCAGTACCCACCTCTCCCCTGCTCTCATTTTTCCTTCTCCTTTGCAGAAATTGAACGTCATGGAACAGGAGAAGATTGACAGACTCATGATTGAGATGGATGGAACAGAAAACAAATGTGAGTGGCCCAAGGTGGAATCTTTACTGGGGAAGACTATGAAGTCTCTTGAAGACTTTTTTTTTTGAGACAGTCTCACTCTGTTGCCCTTGGTAGAGTGCTGTAGCATCACAGCAACCTCCAGCTCCTGGGCTTAGGCAATTCTCTTGCCTCAGACTCCCAAGTAGCTGGGACTACAGGTGCCTACCACAACGCCCAGCCATTTTTTGTTGCAGTTTGGCTGGGGCCAGGCTTGGACCCTGCCACCCCCGATAATATGGGGCCGGCACCCTACTTACTGAGTCATAGGCGCCAATCTTGAAGACCTTTTAAAAATTTTTCAGGAAGAGACCATGTAATCCTTAAGGATCAACTAAGTGACAATCTGTGGTCTCCTCCTGTTTCTGGGCCTCACCTTAAGAAATCTCATTTTCTAAAAAATATGGGGAGCACAACAACGTGAGCCACATGTCTGTATGGTTACTTAAGAAGTTTGCCCTTTAAAATAAACCAAGCAATGTGTGGAGTTTGCTAGCGTTCATTAACCAAAGAAGGGGCTCTGGCACGGGAGAAATGCCGCTGGGGCCACGTGGAATGCTGACTATATTTCTAGTTCGAACACTGAACGTGACTATGCGGGAGGAGAGAGATGGTTCCGAAAGCAACTCAGGTGTAACATGATACAGTGGTGCTTACAGGCAGCAGCGTCAGAGAGGTTGGTGAGGTTCATTTCACCCTGTTCTCTTCTGTTCTAGCTAAGTTTGGGGCAAATGCCATTCTGGGGGTATCTCTTGCTGTCTGCAAAGCTGGTGCTGTTGAGAAGGGCATCCCCCTGTATCGCCACATTGCTGACTTGGCTGGACACGGAGAAGTCATCCTTCCAGTCCCGGTGAGTGGCTCTTTCCCGAGAGAGGAGTTGGGGGCGTCAGCTTTCTCTGTGCTTCGATCTCTTGCACATGATACTCCCAGCTCAGCTCCTCTGCTCCTTGCAAAGCATGACCTTGAGCAGGTGACTCAACTTACCTGTACCCCATGCTCTTCATTTGTGACAAGGATGACAGTTGTACTTTCCTTGCTAGGGTGTGAGTGTTAATTGATACGGTAGTGTGTGCTTCTGACAATAAATACTGCAGTTCTTAAAAGAGATATGATGAGAGCCAGATGGTGGCGGGTGCCTGAGGTCCCAGCTACTTTAAGCAGCCAAGGTGGGAGGATCGCTTAAGCCCAGGAGTCAGTGACTAGCCTCAGCAACATAGTGAGACACTGTCTCAAAAAAGAGAGCAGGCCCTGGTGAGCTGCCCCTGGCCCCACTGATGCTCTTAGAGGCTCATGTCTTGGTCTCATCTGTGAACTGGATAACTGGACGCAAGGAGCCTTGCTGCTCCGAGTGGTTCTCTGGGCCTGGTCCAGGCTTCTCTGCTCTGTCTCTCTCCAGGCTTTCAATGTCATCAACGGTGGTTCTCATGCTGGCAACAAGCTGGCCATGCAGGAGTTCATGATCCTCCCTGTGGGCGCATCAAACTTCAGGGAAGCCATGCGCATTGGAGCCGAGGTTTACCACAACCTGAAGAATGTCATCAAGGAGAAATACGGGAAAGATGCCACCAACGTGGGGGACGAAGGCGGGTTTGCTCCCAATATCCTGGAGAATAAAGAAGGTAATAAAGGCACCAGGGAACCCCTGGGCTGGGCTGTGCCCTCTCCCTCCCGTGGGAGGATCTTGTCTTCCTTGCCAGCCACCTTGGGCATGGTGGTCTTTCCACATTTCCATCATCAGGGATCAAGAACCCTGCAAACAACAAGTGGGCACTTCATTTATTCATTTGACTTCTGGCTGTCCCAATGATTATTGAAGCTGGGTTATAGAGATATGGCTTATTCCTCACAATTCTGCTGACGTTGCAGTGGCAAAGGTTTGAAATGTGCTCTGTACAGGACCTTCTGGTTGTTCAGTTCAGGAATGTGATCAGTAACTACTTGAGCAAATTCAACTATGGTAATTTTTTTTTTTTTTCCGAAGACAGAGTTTCACCATGTCACCCTCGGTAGAGTACTGTGGCATCATAGCTCACAGCAAGCCCAAACTCTTGGGCTTAAGGGATTCTCTTGCCTCAGCCTGTAGCTGGGACTACAGGTGCCCACCACAACACCTGGTTATTTTGTTGTTGCTGTTTTTGCAGTTGTTGTTTGGCAGGCCCAGACTGGGTTCATACCCGCCAGCCCTGGTGTATATGGCTGGCACCCTAGCTGTTGAGCTGCAGATGCCAAACCAAACTACAGTAATTCTTAAAGAGTTTTTGTTTTGATTTTGTTTGGAATCCTTAGGCATAGTAAAAATGTGAAAATTCTAGACACTATACAAAGTGTGAGGATAAGAATTATTCACTGCTGTGTTCTTTCTTTTATAAGGATAAATAGTGCTTAAGTATATTTCTATTGCTTTCAAGGGCAACTAGTAAAAGAAAGAAAATATCCTGTTTGTTGTTAATTCAGCCATGTGAGATTGCTGATATTTGCCCTTTTTTTCTTTTCTTCCTTTTACTTTTGTGAGATAGAGTCTCACTATGTCAGCACCTACCATAACGCGTGACTATTTTTAGAGACAGTATCTCATTCTGGCTCAGCTGGTCTTCAACTCCTGAGCTCAGGCAGTCCACCTGCCTCAGCCTCCCAGAGTGCTAGGATTATAGGCAGCAGCCACTTTGCCCAGCTTTTGCCCATGATTGTCCTATAAAAAATGTCCCTTTCCCATAGTTTTACCTAGTAGCTTGATGATCTTTGGTGTGAGCAGGAGCCAAGTGTCTGTCTGCCTTATGGAGAGGGCAGTGTGGCTGGTCAGGCAGTGCCTGAATCTGAGCTCTGGATGTCACAGCCTGGAGAGGGGATGTTGCTGGCCAGGGCTCCTTCTTGAATTCCAGCCTCAGGTCTATTTAAAGCCCGTTCCTTGGGACAGCTGATCTCAGCTTGTCACTGTAACTGTATCTTGGCCAACACAGTTGTTACTGGGTACTAAATTTGGGAGCATTTGTCAATGGGAAAGACTGTTTGAGGAACTGGACTGAATTTCCCAGTTGGTAATGCACCAAGGGTCCTGACCCATGGTTTCTTGCCCCCAAAGAGAAAAAAGTAACCAGTGTTAGCTAGGCCCAAACAATTCCTGCTCTGTCTGTTACAGTCCCTGTTTGGCAGCTGTTGAAGGGAAATTTTCTCTCTGACTAACTGTTTTCCAACTTGTTGCCTCCGTGTCTTTCCAGCCCTGGAGCTGCTGAAGAATGCAATCGGGAAGGCCGGCTACACGGATAAGGTGGTCATCGGCATGGACGTCGCTGCCTCCGAGTTCTTCAGGTCTGGGAAATACGACCTGGATTTCAAGTCACCTGATGACCCCAGCAGGTACATCACACCTGACCAGCTAGCCGACCTGTACAAGTCCTTCATCAAGGACTATCCAGGTGAGTGCCCCGGGTTGCCATCTTCCTTCTGTAGCAGCTGACTGGTGATGGCTGGAGGGAGTGGGGGTGCACACTGTGCAGATGCATAGGGCTTACCAGAGGTTTTGGGGTAGCAGAGCAGTCTCAGGAGATGGTTCTTCAGGTGCCAACGATGACACTGACACTGTGTTATAAGTTGTTCGTGGAGCAGATGCAGTCTGTGCCCCATTGTACAGACGCGGGAGCCAGCCTTGAGAATCACGATGGCCTCTTATAACTGAGCTGTATTGTGCTTCCTGGGAGCTGGGCTTCGTTCTGGGTCTGTGCATCTTTTAATGCCCAAAGGTTAGGGACTGTTACTACCATTTTACACCAGAGGAAATAGGCATAGAGTGGTCCAAGGTCGTGCAGCAAATGATGGAGCAACAATTCAAACCAGGAAGTCTGACTCCAGAGTCTATTCATTTTATCCCCACACTACATAACATGGTCAAGGTTAAGTGGTAACTCACTCTGCTGAGTCCATGGTTCTGCTCTTCTTCTCAGTAGCACTTAGCTCAAACCACCTTAGTGGTCTCCCTTTTTTTTTTTAATTTAATTTTTTTAAATTTCAGTTTAATATGAGGGTACAAACAATTGGGTTGCATTGTTTGTGCTTGTTAAGTAAAGTCCAAGTTGTAGTTGAGCCCTTCACCCAGGTGTGTCATGTACTCTTACATTGTGCCCCTTAGATGAAAGCTTACCAAACCTCCTCCTCCTCCTCCTCCTCCCCCCTCCGACCCCTGGTCTCTTTTAGAAAAAGAAATCATTGGGGCATGCACACTTGCACCAGTGGCTCACACCTGAAATCCTAGACTCTGGGAGCTGAGGTGGGGAGGGTCTTTTGAGCTCAGGAGTTTGAGACTAATCCTAACAAGAGCAAGACCCCATCTCTAAAAATAGCCAGGCATTGTGGTGGGCACCTATAGTCCTAGCTCTGTGGAAGGCTGAGGCAAGAAAATCACTTAAGCCCAAGAGTTTGAGGTTGCTGTGAGCTGTGACAGCACAGCGCTCTACTGAAGGCGATATAGTTAAACACTGTCTTCAAAAAAACAAAAAAAAATTAAAAAAGAAATTTATGGCCCAGGGTTGTGGGGTTTTGTGCCCTGCTACAGGAGGTGGGCTGGTGCTCCCAGGATGAGTTGAGGAGCTCCTGCCTTGCAGGTGCGAGTGAGGTGGGGCCAGGTGAGCAGCAAGGCAGAGGAAGTGAGGCTCTGGGCCTTGCAATTGAGCAGAGCAAGGGCCACACTGAGGCGGCTTGTCTCTCCTTCCTTAGTGGTGTCTATTGAAGATCCCTTTGACCAGGACGACTGGGGGTCTTGGCAGAAGTTCACTGCTAGTGCGGGAATCCAGGTGGTAGGGGACGATCTCACGGTGACCAACCCGAAACGGATTTCCAAGGCTGTGAGTGAGAAATCGTGCAACTGCCTCCTGCTCAAAGTGAACCAGATCGGCTCTGTGACTGAGTCCCTTGAGGCGTAAGTGTCCTCCCAGGACAGCCCCTTTCACACAGGTGGAGGTCCTGAATCAGAACTAGGGCTTTTCTCTTCTGGTGTTGAGAGTCCTGCTGACAGGAGCTCAGCACACTCCAGAATTGTAACTGTTTTCATGTTTGAAATCCAGGTGCCTTTTAAAGTGAGGAGTAGCACTGAGGGGACTGGGGTGTTGAGTGGTGAGGCCAAATCCTGACTCCTAACGGCCCTACATGTGTGGCTGAATTTCACATGGGGAAAGTTGTTCAGTAAGGCTGGGCACGATGGCTCACGCCTGTAATCCTAGCACTGTGAGAGGCCGAGGCGGGTGGATTGCCCTGAGCTCAGGAGTTTGAGACCAGCCTGAGCAAGAGTGCGACCTTGTCTCTAAAAATAGCCGGGCATTGTGGCAGCTGCCTATAGTCCCAGCTACTTGGGAGGCTGAGTCAAGAGGATCACTTAAGCTCACCCAAGAGTTTGAAGTTGCTGTAAGCTAGGAAGCCAGGTCACTCTACTAGAGATGACAAACTGAGACTCTTGTCTCAAAAAAAAAAAAAAAAAAGTTCAGTGAATGGACACAGTGAAGGGCTGTCAGACAAGACCAGTCTCCTCAAGAGAGTGAACCCGTGCTTTGAACCATGACTAGAAGGCCAACAAGATCCTTAGGATGGAGTTCAGAGGAGGGTGAGGGTTACCTTCCTGCTCTCCACAGAGACCCCAGGTGTTGAGAGCTCTGTCTCCTGCCAGCAATGGGGACTAAAGGTATCAGAAGATGGGGTCATGGCATCTGGGGTGTCCTTGGCTTCCAGGTGCAAACTGGCCCAGTCCAATGGTTGGGGCGTCATGGTGTCTCATCGTTCCGGCGAGACTGAAGACACCTTCATCGCCGACCTGGTGGTGGGGCTCTGCACTGGGCAGGTAAAGAGCTGCCTGGAATGAAAGAAAGCTTTAATCTCTTTCTTCTCTCTGACCTCAACTTCCTAAGAAGACTCAACAGGCTGTTGAGGGAGGGCTTGGTCAAGCTCGTAGACGGGGTGGCTATTTGTCCTCTGTGTTTGCCATGGTTTACGAGCATGAACAGGATGGGGTCATGAGGGCCTCCTTCCCAGGGCCAGAGATACTCTGTAGAAAGTGTCTCTGGCATGGTGCCCTCTCTTTGCCCAAAATGCCCTTGAAGACTGTGTCCTCTACAAGCAGATGTGACCTTTCTTTTCTCCTATCCAGATCAAGACTGGTGCACCTTGCCGATCTGAGCGCTTGGCCAAGTACAACCAGATCCTCAGGTAAAGAGGGTTCCTAGTACCCATGGGCCTGTGGTCCACCCCTCAGGGGTCTGCACTGTATGTGGGCATGGCCCTCCACCAGGAAGGAGCTCCTGGCTCTGGAGATGTGTGCAGTTGGGGGCACCTTGCAGGGCCAGGTTGGAGCAGAGTCAGGTGTAGTAGACCTTAACCTATGCCATATCACCACCAGGACCAGGGGCTTGTCCCACACAATGCTGCCATCTTGTGGTTGGGGAGAGAATGGGTTCCCCTTTGACAATTCAGCCATTACATTTTTAGAACTTCAAGAGCCCCTTAGTAATCATCTATCTCAGCTCATTTTCCCTGGTTTTGTTGATAGGAAGCCAGGACTCAGAAAGATGAAGGAAATTGGCAGATGGCTAGGCTTCCACCATCCAGTGACCCTGAAACGTTCTTATCCTCCTCCCACTTCTCAGAAGCTCCTGGACACACAGAGCCTTGATCCCTTCTTTACTTTTTTTCTAAATTCTCAGGGAAGAGGAATGCTGTTTCATAAGTTCTCCCGTGTTATCCCTTCTTGAAATGCTATCCATTATGTTTGCTTGAGAATTTCAAAAGCAGAGTGAACACACAGTGCTCCTCTCCCATCTCCCTGCCCCAGCACATCTCAGTGTTCCTTCATTATTTTGTCCCTTGCACCCACTTTTTATTTCTTGCTGGAGAATTTGAAAGCTAATTGTAAGGGCTGGGCACAGTGGCTCATGCCTATAATCCCAGCACTCTGGGAGGCTGAGGCAGGTGGATTGCCTGAGCTCAGGAGTTCCAGACCAGCCTGAGGCAGGGTGAGATCTCATCTCTAGCAATAGCCGGGCCTTGTGGCAGGTGCCCGTCATCCCAGCTACACAGGAGGCTGAGGTAAGAGGATGGCCTCAACCCAAGAGTGTGAGGTTTTTGTGAGCTGTGACACCACAGCACTCTGCTCAGGGTGACAGTCTCTGTCTCAAAACAAAAAAGAAAGCTAATTGTACACATCCTATGACTTCACCTCTAAATACTCTTCTATGAAAGTACTTGTTGACATGAGCACTCTCACCTTAGGGTGCCCAGGGTTACTCGTGATTCTGTGATATCAATACCAAGTCTGTTTTCACCTCCATTTGTCTCAAAACGACTTTTTAAAGTATTGGATCCAAACAGCTCACCCATTTTGTCTGTCTTTCTTTCTTTTTTTTTTTTTTTTTTGCAGTTTTTGGCCAGGGCTGGGTTTGAACCCGCCATCTCTGGCATATGGGGCTGGCGCCCTACCCCTTTGAGCCACAGGCGCCACACCTGTTTTTTTTTTCCTTTTTTTGAGACAGAGTTTTATTATGTTGCCCTTGGAAGAATGCCCTGGCGTAGCGTCACAACTCACAGCAACCTCGAACTGTTGGGCTGAAGTGATTCTCTTGCCTCAGCCTCCCAAGTAGCTGGACTACAGGCCCATTTTGTCTTTTAATAAGGTCTCCTTCCTTTTTCCCCATGCCGTTCCTTTCTTTTGTTTTCCTAGAAGAGTATTAGAATTCTTGTAGTCTAAGGAACAGCAATCCTGACATTTATTCTACTTTGCGCATCAGAAACACCGGGAGCCTGTGGACAACGAATGGGGGGGGGGGGTGAAATGGGGAGGGAAGAGGAGAGTTGACTGCTCTTCTGTCCCAAGCACAAATTTAGAGTTTAAGAAGAAGTTGGAGAGGAGAGGAGGAGAGCTCTGGGTTCTCAACTCCCTGGAGGAGGGGGTTGTGTCTGACCACAGTGAGCGTGGGAGTACTTGCTGCACTGAGATTTGATTTTTCTTTTCCCCTCCCTTTGTCTTTGTGCGTCCTAAGAATTGAAGAGGAACTGGGCAGCCAGGCCAAGTTTGCCGGCAGGAGCTTCAGAAACCCCCTGGGCAAGTAAGCTGAGGGCAGGCGAGTAGCAAGCCCTCAGACACTCACTGGCTTAGACCCCTCCCCTGACGTCAGCGCGGGCAGCTCAAGGTCCCCGACCAATACTTACAGGGGCCTCCGGTAGTTGGCTCCCCTCTCCCACCACTGTGGTGTTCCTGCTGCTTCCTTAGAACTTCTCCAGAGCCAAGCTTAACCGCGCAGAACCCTGTTGGAAACCCTAGTAATCATGTGACTGGCCCACGTCATTGTTTTTCACCTCACGTTCCACCAAGCATCTGGAGACTGCAGTCTGATCTCCACGGCGGCCACAGGCAAAATCCCCAGTGGTTCTGTGCAAAATAAAAAGTCCTCAGTGACCCAAGAGAATACTGTGTACGCGTGTGTGTAGAACAGTCCCAGTTTGTCCTGCGTTCACGGGTGTGGTGGTGGCAGGTAGGCCTTTGGGAACTACAGGTTTTGTGCCACGGCAGAAGAGAACGAAGATCTGTCGAGGACATCTGTGTGAGTCTTTGGGAAGGGCAGCACTTGAGGCAAAAGGTAGGACAAGACCCTCAGCGTTCCTGCGGGTATGTGGGGTCAGGTGGGAGGCAGAGTGAGACTTCAAGATCAGTATCTTATTTGGGAGAAAATGTAAGTGAGGAGCTATTTACAGATTATATTAAGGATGTGTCTACTAGGTCACATGCCATATAATTGTCCAAACCAGAGAGATTCCAGCAGAAAGATAACCATCCTGGACAAAGATGGAATGTGGATCTCTTTCAGGGGAAAGCAGGTACAATTAAAACAGCTCTCAAGCTGGGCGCAGTGGCTCATGCCTGTAATCCCAGCATTCTGGAAGGCCAAGGTGGGTGGATTGCTCAAGCTCAGGAGTTCGAGACCAGCCTGAGCAAGAGCAAGACTCCATCTCCACTAAAAATAGTAAAACTAGCCAGACCTGGTGGCGGGCCACAGTAGTCCCGGCTGTTCAGAAGGCTCAGCCAAGAGGATTGCTTGAGTCCAAGAGTTTGAGGTTGCTATGAGTTACGACGCTACAGCACCCTACCGAGGCCAAGAGAGTGAGACTGTCTCAAAAAAATATGCTCTTGGGCTTGCTCGGCGCCCATAGCACAGTGGTTACGGCACCAGCCACATATACCAAGCCTGGCGGGTTCAAACCCAGCCCAGGCCAGCTAAACAACCACAACTGCAATAAAAAATAGCCGGTGGTGTGGCAAGCGCCTGTAGTCCCAGCTATTTGGGAGGCTGAGGCAAGAGAATTGCGTAAGCCCAACAGTTTGAGATTGCTGTGAACTGTGACCCCATGGCACTCTACCCAGGGAGACATATTGAGACTGTCTCAAAAAAAAAAAAAAAAGAGTATGTGTGTATATATATATATATATATATATATATATGCTCTTGGCAGGGAGGCAGAAGGACATCTAGAAGATCTTGGCACTCTATTTAAATGAAATTCCGTTCCTCGAAATTCCTTGAGTTACAGGTAGCTAATGCCTGCTATGTTGGATTGTACAGATAAGAAATTTGACTGCAGTGTGTGAGGGATACATTTATTTTAAAATGAGAGATGAAACACTGTGGTTATCTGTCCCTTGACGAGGTCTCAAATTTTATTAATGTTTTATTTTTTTTCTTCCCCTAAAATAACTTGATGGAAGGATGAAAGTATCCTGAATGTTGCCTTCACACAGTCAGGGCCTTGGGGCCTCCTGTGGACTTTCTTGTCTGTGAGGAGGAGGAGGGGACCCATATTTGGCTTCTGTGATTGTGGGGCCTGGTTAAGCCAATCAGAAATCTGCAGGGCCTCCGGTCACTGGGGACAGTGGATGGCAGGCTGGGTCCAGAGGCTTGGACGGAGCTGTCACTGCACAGGTGGAATTTCTTCTCTCTTGGGGAAACCTCTGCCTTGCTTTCTAAGACCTTCCCATTTAGTCTACTGATAAGCGACTTTAATTAAATCTAAGTAGCTTCTCAGCACTACCTATATTAGCATTTGATGGAGAAACTGAGGTGTCAGGTGGACACATCACAGAGCCATCGCACTTCGTCCCTTGTCAGCTTGGCGCCCATACACATTTCCCTAAAATAGACTTCATCGCCAAATGGCACCAGTCACTAAGTCACCTTCTCCCTCATGTGCTGCAGCCATTTCCCACAAGACCAAAAGCACCAGCTAACCCTCCAGGTGGTCCTGATGAACTTCTGGTAATTGACTCAAGTGGGGAGCAAGTCACTGGGCTGGGCCGGGCAGTCTTTTCCTATGTCGCACATGTTGCTTCTCCCAACTTTAAGGCAGCACGTGGCATTAGTAGTTTAAGTTTGGTTTAATGTGAGCATCGCCTGTCAGGTGAAGGCGTTTATCACTCTGAGATTAGGTGGCAGGTAGAGGTAGTAACCCTGTCAGATCTGTGTGACCAAGAAGAAGGCTGTGAATTGGGACTGGTGGCATTGCCAGAGCAAGCTGAACTGAGTGGCCGAGTGGCTCGCCACGCTCACCAGAGACACCCTGGGGGCCTTGGATGAGGACAGTTAACTGACTATGATGTAGGCTGTCAGACGTTAAGACGAGCTGAACTACAGACCACCGCATCTTCTGAGGGGCCCGCCTAAAGCAGACAGGCAAGGTGAGTGCTAAGTTTCCAGAAAGCTGTTCTCAGTGAAACATTTAAGATAGGTCTGAGGTAGCAAAAGAGCTTACATGTTTTTAAAACAAAGTTTCATTAACGTTTATTAGTAGTCTCTGGGCTTTTTCTCCTTTTTTCAAACTTTGTGTTAAAAATATTTTTCTACAGGGCGGCGCCTGTGGCTCAGTGGGTAGGGTGCTGACCCTGTGTGTTTTGTTTTTTTTTTTCTATAGTCCATATATCTGTGGTTGTCCAACCTCCAAATTCCTGGGCCTCTTGACAGAACAAAAATAAAATGAACATTGGAAGTAGTGGCTCTCAAAGTTAACCACATCAGAATCACCCAGGAAGCTTTTCTTTTTAAGAGACAGACAGATAGCCGGGCGTCGTGGTGGCCACCTGTAGTCCTAGCTACTTAGGAGGCTGAGCCACGAGAATCGCTTAAGGCCAGGAGTTGGAGGTTGCTGTGAGCTGGGATGCCATGGTCCTCTACCCAGGGCAATAGCTTGAGACAGTCTCAAAAAAAGAGACAGGACAGGGTCTTACCATGTCGCCCAAGCTGGTCTTGAACTCCTGGCCTCAAATGATCTTCACACCTCAGCCTCTCAAAGTGTTTGGATTACAGGCCACCATCAGTATTTTCTTTTTCTTTTTCTTTTTTTTTTTTTTTTTTGGCAGTTTTTGACCAGGGCTGTGTTTGAACCTGCCACCTCCGGCATATGGGGCCGGCGCCCTACCTTGAGCCACAGGTGCCACCCTCACTATCATTATTTTTTTAAGGCCTCCCTGACAGAAGCCATTGTGCAGTTGAGCTTGAGAGCCATCAGTGTAAAAAATAGATGGGTCACAGAGTTGGGGAAGGCCAGATAGCTTTCTAGGAGATGATGAGAAGCAGCGGGGCTTCCCCTGAAAAATGCCAAGCCCTGGTGATTTTCTTTTCTTTTTTTTTTTTTGAATGAGACGGTCTCACTATTTCACCCTCGGTAGAGTGCCATGGCATCACAGCTCACAGAAACCTCAACCTGTTGGGCTTAAGTGATTCTCTTGCCTCAGCCTCTCAAGTAGTTGGGACTATAGGCGTGTCCGTCCGTGTGCCCCCCCCCCTTGGTGGGGGGGGGGTTTGTTTGTTTGTTTTTTTTTGTTTGAGACAGAGTCTCATTATGTTGCCCTTGGTAGAGTGCTGTGGCATCACAGCTCACAGCAACCTCAA
>CAUYPK010036162.1:0-31788 GCA_963574355.1 Loris lydekkerianus
TGTCTTAACGTAATAACTAAGAAAATGCCAGGAAGGCTATGTTAACCAGTGTGATGAAAATGTGTCAAACTGTTTATAAAACCAGTGTATGGTGCCCCATGATCCCATTAATGTACACAGCTATGATTTAATAATAATAAAAAATAATCTCTTACTATTAAAAAATAAAAATAATAATTATTGCATTGAATTGAAGAATGTTTTGCTGCTTTGAAAGGGATGTTATGAGAAATCAAATAACTACTTGGAAGTGTTTTGAACCTTGGAATATATAGAAAAATGAAAATGTAAGTAGATACTGCTTTCTTTATTCTGGTTTTATGTATCCTGTGGAACAATATTCAACTTTCTCACTGTGCAGAGCTGCCATTTCTCTTGATAAGCCTGGCTCACATTTCATATTTCACATGGGTATCTAATTTTCCCTAATGAATGTTCACATCATTTTCAGACAGAGAAGTTGAAAAAAGTAGACAGTAAGAAAAATAATGTTGGACTACTTTTTCATATACATTTCTATGACACAGCTTTTCTCTTTCATTAATGTAACAAAAGATTGCCTTATGCTATATAGTAATAAGCTTGAGATATATTTGGCAAATAACAATCAAAAAGTTTTGCTAATTGGTCCAGGAAATGTAGACCTTACAATGCAATGGTATATTTCAAAACAACTAAGAGTAAATTTTAAATGTCTTACAACAAAAAATAAGTAAGTGAGGATGGCTATGTTAATCAGTTTGATTTAAGCATTCCACATTGTACATCAAATCATCACATTGTATACAGTTATGACTTTAATTAAATGTTAATATAAAAAAATTGCAGGAACCACTTACAATAAAATGATATTTCTCTAATATATGTATTCCAAGCATATAAAGTTTCATTTCTCCTTTCTCTTTAAAAAGTTTTTTAATTTCAAAATATTAAGGGGGTACATTTCTTTACCCAATTACAAATCAAAGAATTTCTAAACCCACGTGTAACCTGTGAGTCCCTGCTTCGAGATGTCCCACCTTCTGGGGTCAAACTAATGTGCATGTTCCATGTATTGATTTATGACATCTTGTGTAATGTTTGTCTCCCTAAAATGTACAAAACCAAACTGTATCCTTGCCATGGTGAGACCTCTTGCTCAAGGCTTTTTGGACGTGGCTTTCTGGGCCATGGTTGTGCATATTCAGTTCAGAACAAACCTTTTTCAATAAATAAATACAATATTAACAACTTCCTAAACCTTACTGCTAAAAAAATTTCTGATGAGTCTATGTGTCTCTAAACTTTATACTGAGAATTTCTGTTTTAAATACCTAGATAGAAAAGGATTTTGCATCACAAATAAAGAATTTCCTTCAAAAATATCAACAACAAAATAACAATTATTGTAAATCATGCACTCTCAGTGGGGCTGATGACACTCCTAAGTAGATAAAAACGGGTTCTTAGGGGCAAAAGAAATCTTACTGTATTTATGTATTAAGCACAGAAATATATCTAGAGATATATACCTATGCATTTATACACATATATGTAGTACATAAACAGTTATACAGTATACCTGTGATGGTAAAATATGATGAAAGGGGACTTAATAGGTAAAAAATAAAACCTGAAAAAAAAAAAAACCGTACAAGAACAGTGTTGCAAAAGGACTGAGAAGCATTTCAGTAAATGCTATGAAATTGCATAAGATGTTGATGGAGTACTGAGCAGGCAGCTTTCTCTAGTATGGAAGGATCTGGGACTTTTTACTCTGGAAGCATTATTATTAACAGTCATTGGAATATAGATGCACGTGGACACCAAGAGAATGAGTGATATGATGTAAGGAATGGTAAGAATAATATAAACATAAACAAGAGCCAATGCTAAAATTTTAAGGTACTCCAACATTTAAACTTCGGGCATGAAAGGCTGAATCATCAAAGCAAACAGAAAAGAAATAACTAGAGAGGGAGAGAAAGGACCACGAACGGGATGTTCACAGGAACCAAGAGAAAAAAAAAAATCCCTATTTCAAGAAGGTGGGAATAGTTTATCTGCGTTAAAGAGTGCTGGAAAGTGAAGACAGCAATTAAATGTTCATTGAATTTAGCAGCATAAAGACACATCCTAAGAGTCGTTCTGTGAAAAGCTGGAGATAGGTAGACCATCATGGCAGAAGAATCCGTGGAAGGTAAAGAAATGGAAATAGTGAGAGTTACAATTTTTGAGTAGAAAAATATAGTGAAATAGTTGGGTACTAGATATGGGATGCTAGATAGTAAAGGCCTAGTTATGGTTAAAGACCACACTTTTACAGGGGCACCAGTCTGCTTTCTGGCACAGCAGCACAGCAGCACAGGTGTTCGGTTGCCAGGACACATCCACACATCATGTAGGTAACTGGGCTTATCTAGGCTGAGAGTTTTGCAAGATGTATACACTGGAAAAAGAGTGCACCAAATTTAGAGTTTTCCATGAAGACGATAAAGAGAATAATGATATTGGGTGAGTTAACTTCCTTCTTATAGCCTCAGTTTCATTTTTTTGTCAAAAAAGATACCTCTCCCATCAAGCCATTCTGAAGATTAGTGATCATATGTATGTATGGATGCATGTGACATATTACACATTATAGTATTTATATGTAAAGAAATGTCTGTGTTTGCTGTATCAAAATGCTCAGTAGATGGTAGATTCATAAAAATTTATTTTAAGGTAATCATGAGGACAAGAATAGAAAGCCAGAAAAATAAAATATTATTAAATAATTCAAATGTCAACTGTGAAGAAGAATAAAATAAGACAGGTCCCCTTTCAAATATTCTAACAGTTTAACTGAACCAGGCATACCATCAAAGTGCACATTTTAAACATTTGTATAGGATGAGAAACTGCAGGGCAATTTTGGATTCATGTATAGGAACACTCTGGCAAGACACAAAGAGAGAAGGAGTTTAATTAAACAAACTCTGCTCTGGAAACCAATGGACCAGAACTCATGCTCGGTGTATCATTAAGCCAAAACTGAAAAAATAAAAGGAACCATCCAAGCAGCAAGGAACCTCATTTCAGTTTCTTATGACTACATTATTTTTGATAGTAAATAAAACTACACAGCATAACAAACAATTTCAAGTCATTGGTTCTGTTTAACATTGATGGAACATTCTGGAACAAGGCAGCCTCGAAGTAAGGATAGTCAGCGCATGAAAAACAGAACATCAGCAAAAAACTGAAATGGCTGCTTGACACCAACAGCTGAGAGCCACACTCGAGGGAGACTCCCTGGTTCTCAAAGAGTGCAGTGTGTGCCCAAGAGTGAGGGAGATCAATGTGGCGCTACCCCCATACTCTCCTTGAGACCTCAGGGGACCTCAGGTGGCCAGAATCAGAACAGGGAGAGAACCAGCATGAACAATGTCAGGAAAGCCTTGGTTCTGCCTGCCCCACCGCCTGGGAGCCCTGATGCAATTTCTACTGCTGAGAGCTCAGTTCTCAAGTGTCTCTCACAGTGTGAGAATAGTCAAGACTCAGTCAATGGTTGCCTGTGAGACCTAAAAAAAAAAATACCACATGCATGATTTTTAAGGGTTTCTTGGTCCTTAAAAAAGAAATAGAATATGTTGTTCCTGTGGCCAAGCAAGTGGGTGGTGACGCTTTCCTATGGAGAAGGAAATTGAAATATTAATTGAGGACTACAGAGAAA
The DNA here is from genome assembly GCA_963574355.1 of Loris lydekkerianus. Classification (NCBI taxonomy): domain Eukaryota; kingdom Metazoa; phylum Chordata; class Mammalia; order Primates; family Lorisidae; genus Loris; species Loris lydekkerianus. The sequence continues at coordinate 3,695 of CAUYPK010036162.1, forward strand.
TACTATCTAAAAAGTAATTGGGAAACTTACAAAATCATTTACAGACAACAAAGATGATGACTTGAAAAGTGAGGATTAGTAAGTTGACAGTAAAGTGTTGACGGTTTCAGAGTATTAAAACAATTAAATGATTCAATTTCTGAAAATAATCTTGTTAGGAAAGTAAGCCTTAATTTAGATGATTTAACGACTAATTTTGATTATACGATTTTTTTTTTCTTGTCCACTTTCTCCTCAGTTTGGCCAGCATGTCATTTACTTAGCAACAACCATTGCCTCCTTTTCCCTGCCCAACAAAATCCCAGTATTATTCATGGGAGCAAAGCACCCAGCTAAATAATCACTTTCCGAGACTCCCTTGAGGCTAGGGGTGGCCACATGACACACTATTTTCTAAAGAGATGTAGGTAGCACTCTACTGGAGACAGCCTTTGGGATAGTTGTATTGCTCATAGAAGGATCCAGATATGGCTGGTTTCACTCTTTTTTCTACCCAAATATCAGCATGGTAGGTATCTGGAGCTGTAAGAGCTTTTTCAACCACGAGAAAAAGACCAAAAGGATTTCAGCTATGTTGACCTAGACACACAAAGCCACCAACCATGCTATCACTGGATTTACTCTTCTGGGAGAGAAAGAAGTTCCTATTCATTATTTGTTTAAGACACCTTAAGAGAGTTCTTTTTCTTGTCCCTGCCTAAGATTAGATATTACTCTACCCATCACCAAGGACAGAGAAATAAACTAATTGTTCAAAAAAGGTCACACTCTTCACCTACAGCTTTTTGGCACTAAACCAAATGACCAAGTTGAAAATTAGTGTAGCCGTATACTGTACTGAAATTCTGTCTCACTCACTGCTGAGCAGGGCTGGGTTTTCCCCACTCTTGTCTTTGTTCACAGTTTTCTCAGCCACAAAGTACTTTTCTTTCTGCTCATATGCCACCTCCACTCTTCTCTAGGCTTTCCTCAGTGATCACTTTCTGTACTTCCTCTTTCTGTATATACTACCTGACTTATTAAGACATCTTGATGGACACATATTTCCTTCTGTCCTGTGAGATGGGGTCACTGAGTATGTCTTGCCTTCACCACGATACATGTGTAAGCTATTAAAGAAAGTCCTTGCCATGGGAGTCGTCTGCTTTTTTAGACAAGCAACACAAGCATAGGGATTTTGAATTCAATTTCACTTAACCAGGAAAAGCTCTAGAATTAGAAAGAAGCTTCTGGAAGGAGGGAGAGGTTCAAGGTGTTCAGTATCAGGTATATGACTCTGATACACTTTGCTGTCCAGGAAAGTGAACAGTTATGGCTCAGCTGGTCTCAGCTGAACAGCTTCCTATCACCTCCTCTAGTTTCTAACAGTGCTCTCTATCTTGTCATCTCTCCAATTCAGTGCAGCTAAATCACTACCCAGAGCCCAGTGTGACAAATCTTTCTCCCGCTTTCCAACCTTTGATGAGTTCCTGTTCCTGCTGTAGAAAATTCTACTTTGTAACGTGGCAATTGAACTTAGTCCATCACTTAAGCTTTGTCAGAAGTTTGATAAACTTTTGAAATACCGATTTGTGTTTGTTCTGTTCTCCCCATATTTCCTTCTCCCCTGCATTTCAAGCAAGTATCCAGGCCCTTAGCACATCCTCAATGCTTGGTTGTTTCCATAAAGGAAAATGTACTTTTTGTGATCCATGGGTTTTGACAAATACACACGTTTTGTATCTGTCACCATGAGTAACATGGCACAATTTTATCACTCTAAAAATCCCCTTGTACTCAATGCATTCTTTGAGGCCCAACTACTGGTTTCCACTGTTGTACAATAGTTTTGCCTTTTCTAGAACATCATATAAGTAGAATCATTCTGTAGACAGAGTTTGGGGTCTGGCTTCTTTTATTTGGCAGAATGCATCTGAGTTTAATGATAGAAGGTATTCATTAGATCAAAAGCTGAAATTGCCTTAAAGGAATAGCTACTCCTGCCCTTTATAAAATCCTCACCTTAGTGGAAAGTAGAGTAGAATAGTTTCTGGGAAGGAAGCCAAGGAAAGGGCAGGTTTTTCCTCTCACTTAGAAGAATTTAGAGATCTAGGGTCCTTGGAAGACCAGAGGCATCCCAAGGGAGGTGGCAACTTCTCAGGGAGGATGGCTGTGTCACATCTCTATGAGGCAGGACCTTTGACACAGGAGTTCACACCTGAGCAGAGATTCCTGGGCTGGCAGGGGTGTCCTAACCTGGGGCCCATGGGTTATGTAAGGACTATTTTGCTTATCTGTGGTGTATATGCCATGAATATTATGCACAGACCTTTTTTTGCTGATCCACTTTTGTTAGTGTTTGTATATTTAATGTGTGGCCAAAACAACTCTTCTTCCCATATGCAGCAGAGAAGAAAAAAGGTTGGACACCCTTATGAAACTATAGCATGGAAATAGAAAGTAGATATATTTTTAAATGAATACATAGGTGAGAAAAGTGAAGATATTCTTGACACCATCTATGCTTCCTAAATTCTTTAACAATCCAATAATGAAAGAGATGGAATTTCCTACCCAACTATTAGGGGAGCTCAGAGTCAGATTCAGAGAATAGAATTGCTGACACCTGTTGAGGGCTTACTATTTGCCAGGCATTTTTCTAAGCATCTCATGGATTAACTAATTTAATTCCCGCTCCCCCCTTAGTAGGTATATGGTATTATTATCTCCCTATTTGTAGATGAAGAAACATAAGTACAGAAAGGTTTCACCAAGGATGACTGTGGCCCCAGGATCTGAATGCAGGCAAATCTAGCTGCAGAGCCTATGTTCTTAACTCCCTGCTAACTGTGTTATTAGTACTTTTTCAATCATAAATTTGAGAATTTTGAGTCAGACTCCATAAATCTTCTCCAGGAAAAGACCACCATAGAAGAGTAAAATTTGATTGTGGATAACCTACAAATAGCTGTTTCTCTGTTGAAGGGCCAAATAGGTGGTCCTGTGTGAATTGCTACCTGTCCAGACCTGACCAATCAGATCCTAGCTTGAGAACTGAAAATAAACAATACAGTGCATGGTGTCACTGAGCAATGAGCCCTGATATTAATAACTTACTGAGAATCATGCTAAGTGCTTTTAAGATAGTATTGCTTTCACCTTCAGTAATGGGGCTGGGAGAAGAAACCGGACCAATAGTCTCTGAGTTCATATTTTTAACTTCCAAACATAGGTTTGGGGCTGGCAGCTATCTTGACAAGTGTTTAAGAGACCAATGAGAATATTGAGAAAGCAAGGCAGAAGAAAAAGAGGGAATGTCACCCTTGAGGAGAAGAGGGAACACCTTCGTTCCGGAAGCTTCCCTACTTTAGATCTTATAAATTGCTCATGAATTGTCTTCCCACAACCTTCCTACAAACACTCTCACTTTTCCCATGACATAGCTGGAGTGGATTCTGGGTTGTTTTTGTAAAAATGAGCATGCCCTTAGGTACCTCCAAACATGTCTCTGACCATAATTTTATGACTCTCCAATCTTTGTACATCCATGTCCAACACTCAACGGGGCCTGGCAGTACATGTGCCAGAACAGCATGATCTGCACATGGCCTCTTTGAGGAGAAAATACCACTCATTAGGCAGTTTTTCAGTGAGTGAAAACCTCCGAAATGTGGCTGAGGTTTCCCCATTCAGTCTCTTTGCTACATTACTTCCAAGCCATGGCAAGGGCAATAGTCTCAAGTTCCCATTTCCCTTTGCCTCCAGTGCTTCATAATAGGCATCAAACCCTAGCTTGGTATTAACCACGGTCAGAGAATACAGCCATGAAGAAAGGATCAAGTTTAATTTCAATGTCTCACTCATCATTGTAAGAAACAATATCCCAAGAAAGGTATTCAGAATAAGATGCCACCTCTGCATGTGAGGCAAGAGAGGAGGCGGGGGGCCAGTTACAATGCCTTTGCCTGTTCAACAACTTTCCACTCTCCTTTTGATATTAGAACATTTATTTGCTTTGCAGAAACCTGTCTGCATGTGTACGGCCCTCCATTCCAACATACAGAAGGGATCCAGGATGGCCCGTCAGAATATCTGATTCCCTAGAGGGCATGTGACCCAAGTGAGGCTAATTGGGTCTCTGAATAGAAGTGTTTCTCTCTCCTTGTAAGATAATGTCTGCTAAGGACTTCTCTGTGCAGAGGGACAGATGTTAAAAGCACCAGAGTTGGCCATGTCTAGATTTGTCAGTGATATGTGTCAGCAAATCTCTAGTTTAAAAATCTGTTTTTTCCCCCTTAAACTGGAATAATTTTGCTTTGTGTCACTTGCAATCAGAAACCTGCAATTAGAAACATCCTAAAGAATTCATTATTTTCTTTAGGAGATAGAAGATCCTATGTTTTGACTGTCCCTAACATTCCACATCACTAAAGCAAAGAGACCTGTCCTCTAGAGCCCACAAAGAAGTCTGCCTTTGGAGAGTGACCATTGCTCCTTTATAACTCAATTCCAAATGCCTGCTAAGTATGCAGCAGAAATCCACAGGACAAGAGAAGCAGGTCGACTTTCTCTACCAGACAAGAGTTGTGAAACAAGTATGCTAACAGGTGTTCTTGTAGACTGCCTTCCACACTTTTGAGGGCACTTAGCATCTCTCTCTCCCTTTAACAATCCCCGGACAAGTGTATTTTGTGAGCTTTTTATAGCTTTTCCTTCTATTAATATCCCCATAAACAACATCAATGTCACAAATAAAGAAAAAAAAAAAACAAAACAGTATCTGTGGAGTCTGAATTATTCAGTGTCAAAGAGTATGTTCTTATATTTTAAACTGATTATATTAAAAAAAAAAAAAAAAAAAAAAAAAAGCAAGTGTCAAAACCCATATCTGCAGAACTTTTTAGCTCGCTTTAGGTATTTGCTAAGTGTATCGCGTGCTGCTTTGTCAATCCGAATGGACAGTTAATCAATACTAATCTGATGCCAGTTGATTCTTCCCTTTCCCTAAATAGGATTAAGGCATACTATCTATGAATATGTTTTATCCCAGGCTGTAAATCTATATGCTGTAGTGTAAATGCATTAGCATCTCTTTTTAAATGGAATGCACTGTGTATACAAGGAAATAAAGATGAATTACCAAGTTGTCCTGAAAAATGCTGTCTGACCCATTATGGAAATGATTCAGCTTTCAAGGCAGCAGTAAGCAGATTAGACATCTCCCATTATTTTATATTGAGATCTATATCCCAGTTGCTCTCAGACTATCTATAGCCATGTTACCCTTCCTTAGCTGGTACAGATGAATTTGCTTGTTTATTTATTCCTCCTTTTGTTAGTTTATCTATAAAGAAATATTCACTTAGTGCCTACTATATGTGGGCACTGGCCTAGGTTCTATGGACATAATGATGAATATTAGTAGACATATCTGTGGTTGTCACATTTTGGACTAAAATTTCCCAGTCTGTCCAAGCTAATTAAGTCAATACACACCTAATGTTAAACATTGTAATCCTGGACTGTCTCAGCTGGCTCATGTGCCAGAATTGGGCTGACACAACGATATACTACTAAAACCTGCTGGACTGTGAGCGTATCTACCTCACAGGTCATTGTAGAACATGAGTGAGATGATACAGGTAAAACGTGGAGAATGATGCCTGGTACATAGTAAGAGTGCAATGATGTTAATTCATCGTTGACTGTGATGATTATATTCTTGTTCAGAATCAAGGAATTAAAAGCCACTGCCAGGTTGCCTGTCCATCCATCTCTCTATTTGTCTGTCTGTCCATCCAACTGACATTGATTGAATCCTTCTCATGTATCAAGCGCTATGGGAGATATGACCATTCTGTGTTGAATAATCCCATGCTCTCACACCTCTCATGGTTTAGATTTTCAGTCTTTGGTATCTGTTACCAGACTTCACAGACTAAATGATGAATAGGTAACATAATCAGAGCCTAGACTAGGAATTGGTCAAACTATAACCTATGGGCCAAATCTGTCCCATTACCTGGTTTCTGGCAAATGAAGTTTCATTAGAACCCAGCCATATTTGTTCAGTTACATGTTGTCTATGGCTGCTTTCCCACTACAATGTAAGGCTGAGTAGTTGCAACAGAGACGCTGTGGTCCACGAATCTAAAGTATTTACTCTCTGGCCACTCAGTTGCTCTTCCTTAGCATTCTTTGGAATTGAAAAATAAGAGCAATGGCCTGCCTGTATAGGCAAAACAGTTTGTTTATATCTGACGGCATGCTGTAAATGCAGACAAGTACATTATGATTTTGACAGTTACTGATTTTTCCAGGGAAGTTCCTTCTATCACCCTCCACAGGGGTGTGGATGACCTGGTGAGATTAGAATATTCCTCCAAAGCATGAATTCACTCTTGGGTGGTCCTACTGCTTTCTTCCTAGCTACTGTCTCCTTATTATGCCCCAAACGGTCTCAGCAAGTTTTGGTTCCCTTATGATCTCATGCTTGGCCCAATTTTTTCCCCATTATATGAGTCACTGGGCAGAGAACACCATTCCTGTATTTCTCTGCTAGAAGTTGTTTTGATTCATATTACTTCAGCTTTTATTGCTTAAGTCTGTGCAGGTTGATATGTTATTAGGAAGTAAGAATTTATTTAAGGTTATTTTGCATGATTGTTTTAAGTAGTCACCTAACTGTTAACTTACTGAAAACATTCAGTACTCCAGCAAAAAACAATGATTGACTGTAATGCCAGGAACCTGACCTGTAGTATTTTATTAAACCACTATAGCAACTCAAGATTTAGATACTCCTGTTATCTCTGTTTTCAGAAGAGGAAACTAGAGTTTGGGACAGTTACTTTTTAAAATGATAAACATAGTTATATTTAGTGAGAACTTTGTTTATCTGACTCTTAGATTTACACAGGTTGTTTTATTTGATTCCCACAGTGACTATCTAGAAATGTACCACTGACATCTCCATTGTACACATAAGACTCAGTGAGGCTACTGACTTGCTTATGATCCTACTGCCTGGTAAGTGGGAGCACCAACACTCTATATTAAAGTCTAGTTGAGCTCTGGCTTGGTGCCTGCAGCTCAGTGGCTAGGGCACCAGCCACATACACTGGAGCTGGCAAGCTTGAATCCAGCCCAGGCCTGCCAAACATCAACGACAACTACAACCAAAAAATAGCCAGATGCTGTGGGAGGCACCTGTAGCCCCTGCTACTTGGAAGGCTGAGGCAAGAGAATCACTTAAGCCCAAGAGTTTGAGGATGCTGTGAGTTGTAACGCCATGGCACTCTACCAGGGTGACACCTTGAGACTCTGTCTCACAAAAAAAAAAAAAAAAAAAAATCTAGTTGAGGTCAGGGATCTGCATTTTTAAAACAGTCACTTCAATCCCACCTGTGGTTTCTTCCCACAGACACTTCACCTCCTCCCTCTTGTTTCCCGTTGAACCAAATATGGTGCTTGCATGCACTGGAAAACATTAAAATATTTTTATTTTTCTTTTCCATGGTTTAGTGATTAGAATGGCAGAAGGAAAAGACAAAAACTGACATGACGATGACTTCTGTTCAAATGTGAATCAGTTTTCAGCTGTCAAAGATGTCTGATCCCAAGTTATTCCCCACTATCTCTTATTTTAAAAGCATATCCAGCCCATGTTCTGATTTTTAAAAGAATATACATTTTGGAATTCCTAAATATTGGAATTAAGAAACATGTTCTCTAAATGAGAAGTTACCAAGGGGTTAGTGAACTTGATCCAAGGCATTTCCTTCAGATTTTACATTCTCAATGTATTTCACACTCTTCTAGGTTGGAAACTGAACCAAGTCTGCCTTGACTCTTGTCTCTTCATCTTTGCTGGTGATGAGATATAGTCTTGTCATATGGAATATTTTAGTTCTGAACTTCACCAATGATGTAGCCTTAATTTATAATAGACATCCCCAAGTGTTCCTTTGGGGAGCAGAATCTCTAACCTCCTCCACTACAGCTTTGCTGAAAATCATTGTTTGGTCCTAGGATGCTATAATATCCTCCTCCTGCCAACACCATGCTAACAAACTGGATATTAGAACTCATTGTTTATCATTATTATTATTATTATTACACATTGTAGCATAGTTGTAAGTATGCTCTAAATATTGGGACTCTCAACCTGGATTTGCACCAACTTACTGTGTGACTCTAAATTTTTTAATTGTTCTGGGAATAGTTCCTATACCTATAAGTAAGCATTATCCCTACCACAACCTACTGTCCAAGTTCATTGTGGAAACCAAATGAGAGGGGAATGAGCTTTTCAACCTGTATAGCAAAATACAAATGTTAGTGATAGATAGCTTCACTCAGAAAATTCTCCCTGGATCAAATAAAGACTTCCTTTTAATCTTTAAAAACTGCCCCTTTTATAAGCAGTTTCCCTTAAAGTCAGAAAAGTAAGCTATCTATGATTAATTTAAGATCGGAGGCAAGACTTCCATCTAAGTCTATTAATTCTCTCTATGTTTTCATAGTTCTCAAAAAATCCCACCCCAAGGCCCAATTTTAAGGACACTGGACACTAACAAATCAATAAGCCCAGGCTCATTTTTCTGAACCTTCTTACTCAGGCAATGCAAAAACTCCTGTTAGATTTTCATGACAAATGGAAACAGCTCAAAGAGAAGCTCACTAAACAAATGGAGCCGACATTCCCCCTAATCCATTACAGCAAAGGACTTTTAGAGACCTAAGGACCCCTCTGAAATCATTTTCCCACAGGGCCATTGATCATAACGATAGGAATCATTTCAGGATTGGGCCAAATCAGCCTTAAAAGAGAAGGAAATGTCACTAATTTCAGCACAACTAGGAAATGTAAAGAAATAGATCAAACTGTGAAACCACACCTGGGTGCCACACTCATCCATAAGGCGTGCATCTCACAGTTAACACACAACTTAGCATTTGCCATTTTAAATGCATAAAACGACAGGCCCAACTTTTCCTTTGCCCCAGTGTGAGCTGGTTTTTTTAACCGAAGAAACGACCCTGGTTCTCAGTGGAAGGGGGTTGAGGGAGTGCAGTCTTAAAAACAAGCCCTCCATCATAATGTGAATGTAAATAAAGGGTTTAAAGAAATGCTCAGTACATTAAGTGGTTGACACATGTCAGTAGCGCTGTGAATCTCTTTTGAAGTCTATTTCTACGATAAGATTATATAAATAAGGAAACTGGTTATCTATCCCATATGACAGGCATATTTCATGTTGTATTAGGTAGAAGTGGACTAGATTCACCCACGATGCTACATTCTTTGCTTCACGTCCAAATGTAAGCCATTGTGCGCACACTCCTCTGGACCGGAGGCAAAGAGTCAAACCTCTACACATGCCATTTTGGTTTTCCCCACTCCAAAGAGTGTTTTCTTGAGTTTTTTGCTTCTGCCATTACATTGGGACAAAGGCTCAAGCTAAAGAGACAGCAGGTTGTACTTAACAATGTTTAACATTAACTGCTCACCTGCTGTGTGCATGGTCTGACCTAAGGCCTTACAGAGCAGGAAAAATGCAGCCTGCACCCTCAAGGAACCAGAAAGAAGGACACACCACCTTCCATGGGGATGGAGGGCAGAGAGCCAGGGACACACAGGTTTCCTCACAGTGACACATTAGTCAGTGTCTGTACACCTTCCTCTTTTCCAGGGCTTTTCATCCCTATTAACTAAGCTTTAGGGCCGGGTCATTCTTGGCAGGGGGGCTGTCCTGAGCACTGTCAATGTTGAGCAGCCTTCTGCCCCACACCCACTAGAAGCCAGGAGCACCCAGCCTCTTCAAGTTGTGACAATCAAAGATGCTACCATCCTCCACCATGCCCCTGTTAAGAACTACTATTAGGTCCTCATGTGTTGTAATTTCCTTCCCTGCTAACCCTAGGCTAACCTCATCCTCATAATTTAATGATGGCCTCCACAGGAAACAGGGGCCCCATTCATTTGATCCATACTAAACACATGCAATGCTATAGAGATATCTCACCATTGGAAGCATGTCCTCTTCTTGTCATATTCCACGTGAATTCCCAAATTACCATAGTGATGGCACATAAGAGATGCTCACTAAACACTTAAATTAGGACAGGGGCATTGTCTGGGACAATGGACCCTGGGATTCATGGATAGAATTCAGTGGATCTGTGAAATTGGAAGGGGAAGAATTTATATGATTCTTTCCACCAACCTCTAACTGAATTCTAGCATTTCTTTTGTGTAGGGCGGTACCTGTGGCTCAGTGAGTAGGGTGCCAGCCCCATATACCGAGGGTGGCGGGTTCAAACCCAGCCCCGGCCAAACTGCAACCAAAAAATAGCTGGGCGTTACGGAGGGCACCTGTAGTCCCAGCTGCTCAGGAGGCTGAGGCAAGAGAATCGTGTAAGCCCAAGAGCTAGAGGTTGCTGTGAGTCCTGTGATGTCATGGCACTCTACCAAGGGCGGTAAAGTGAGACTCTGTCTCTACAAAAAAAAAAAAAAAAAAAAAATTGTGTAGAAATAGAGAATTATCTGCAGTAATAATAGCTGTGGGACTCTGTCACCAATAGAAATCACAGGTTAGTTCCTATTACTTCACAGTTGTTGCATACATCTCTAAATACTGTTTATGATCATCACACCTTGGAAATGACAGCAATTATCAGACAAAGAAGGCATATATCTGACTTATGTTGGTAACTTTATATAATTGTTCTTTTTTTTTTTTTTTTGGTAATCCTGAGCATTTTGTTTAATGTAGGTAAAAATATAATCCAAATGAAGGGGCCCATTGAAGAAAAAAGAGAATAATCTCTGGTTCAGAATGACTAAAGTAAAAATCAGGGAAGCATCTGGAAAACACAGTCTATCTTTTAGAACTTTCTGCATCATCTCTACAGTGTTTAGGATAGGACCTTATTGGTATGTTCCTAAAAGATGGTGATCTCTTTCTTTCTTTTTTTTTTTTTTTTTTTTCTTTTCTCTCTATTCTATTCTGAGTACCTTTAAGGATTGTTTTGAGAATCAAATAAGATTATGGCAAAAGTGCACAAGTACTCAGAGCCAACTAAATGCCGCTATGCAGATGTGATTATATGTTCAGTTCTCTAGGATTTCCTCAGCTCTGTGCAATGTTAGCCCACTTATGAATTGTGGTAATACAGACTTTACCCAGAGCTGGTTTCTCTTACTTGTATATTTATTCTGAGAATCATGGAAGGGAAGGAGACCAGGAAAAAGATGGAGAGGAAGAAAAGGAAAGAGACCATTAATAAAAAAAGACCTGTTAATTCAACTCCTACTGCATAATTCATTTTTTATTCCTCAACTGTTCAGAGACAAGACTAAATTTTTAAACCACACTTCAGTTACAAGGCTGTAACACGAGAGTAAGAGTGTTATTTGATGTTATTTCCTCTTAGGTGGAATAACTTCTCCTGCTTTCTCTAACTTTATTCTTTGAAATCCTTAAAGATCTAACTCAAGTTAAGTCTCTTCTTGAAATTCTTGTGATTCCAGTTCTCGGGGCCACTTGCAAGTAAGTCTCTCTAATGCATGTGCCAGTATAAGGTCCCAGGGGCAGGTAGAGATCATGCCTTGTAAAGCCAGTCCTGGGAGATCATGCCTTGCGAGCCCTGGCTTCTTTCTCTGTTCCACCAGAAATCTTTGAGTACAATTTTCTAAGAAGAGATCTGCAACCTCTCAGGTTTCAGAGTCCTGAAAGGAAGAATAAGCCTAGAGAAACTTGCTTAGGCTCTGGGCAAGGACTCCCTCATTTAACATGCAACTGAATCGCCAGAGCCTGAACACTCCCCAATAACCAGTCAGGTAGATAGATAGGAAGTCAAGAGGGACAGTCATTTTCCCTGGCAGCTGAGAAGCATTTAACAGCCAAAGTAGAAAAGCACATTACCTTTCTTCATAGCTCATAGGCACCCTGCATATTGATTTCATACTGGCTCTTCTTTGTCTGGTTAAATGCAGTCTCCTCCATAAGCCTATGATACGATACAAGTACTTTAAATGTGCTTTGACCTCTGATGGGCTCGCATCAAGCGCCTTACTGGGAAGAACAATGTAGAGCCTTCAGCACTCATCGGATATGCCCAGCGAGGGTGTCCCTGCCCTGCCTCATATGCTCAGCCTGTTCCCTGTGTGCTAGGGTAAAAAAGAGCAATCTGGGCTGTCTATGAGCTCATCAAGCTTTGTAGAGCAGACTGTACCACTTTCTTTTGGGAATGTCTTTTTGGGTTAAGCCACTGAACATGTAGATGTCAAGGATGTCTCACCAGTAGTGGATCCAGCTCCTCCCTGGCTGGCCCTCCTCACATTGACCTGAAAAATACATGTTGGATCTTGTTGGTTTCCAGTTAGAAGCCCGTCAGTGTCTCACTATTGTCCTTCAAGTGAAGTTTCAACACCTTAACAGGGGTCCTCAAACTGTGGCCCATGGTCCACATGAGGTGGTGTGATTGTATTTGTTCCCGTTTTATTTTTTTACTTCAAAATAAGATATGTGCAGTGTGCATAGGAATTTGTTCATAGTTTTTTTTTTTTTTTTTTTTAAACTATAGTCCGGCTCTCCAACGGTCTGAGGGACATTGAACTGGCCCCCTGTTTAAAAAGTTTGAGGACGCCTGCCTTAATATGACACACAGTGCCCACTGTGATATTGGGGTTTCCTGATAGATTCATATATACCTACAAATAAATTCCTAATAATCCCTATACAAATGTATATAATGTATGTGCCCATAACATATATGATATGCATATTCACAATAAAGTACTACACACACATCTAAAACATACACTGTAGAGTTACGTATGTATGTGGCTATATGTACATGGTTGTTGGAGTTTAGGATGTGCTATCCCAAAATGGCATTGAAAATTTGAGAGGACAGCAAAAGCAGGAAGGTCCTTTCACCTGCTCCCACTAGTCTCCCCTGAAGCAGGTCATAAAACCTAGGAAAGTCACTCCTGACCTCTACCGTCCCTTCTCCCCAGAGAGACCCTTGTGTAACGGGTGTCCTGCACTGACCCAGAGGAAAGGAATGAAGACACACAGAGGCCCATAACAATCAGAACAAACGGGTCTCGCTGAGCTTCCCCCTGTTTACTACCATTAGCTCAGACCATATTCCATATTTCATACAATTACACTTCTCTATAAATGTCTACTTTTCATTAAACTTAAACATAAAGTTTTCCCTTGAGTGTTCATTTCTGAAGGCTCTCATGCTATGCAAAACTTTTTATTAAATAAATTTCTTATGCTTTTCTCTTGTTAATCTGTCTTTCTTATGGGGTGAACCCTGCAATGGGTGAAGAAAAGATATTTCTTTTCCTCTCCTGTATGATATTTGTTAAAAGCACAGGCTCTGTGTATTATAAGAAGAATTATCTTGTGCGCTTAAAATGGGTGAACTGTATGATATGTGAATTATATCTCCATAATATTGTTTTAGAAAACAAACAAAATACAGGTTCTAGACTCTGATGACTTGGCTTTCCAGCTCATTTCTGACATTTAACTTGCTATACAGCCTTAGTGAACTTACCTGTTTGTCAGTTTCCTTGTATGTAAAATAAGTGTAAGAATGAAACGTATCTCAGAGGACTATAATGAGAAGTAACACCCCATACAGAAATTAGAACACTACCTGGCATGAAGTAAGCATTTCTAAGACATTACCTTTTAAGAAAGTGGTTCTCAACCTTCCTAATGCTGAACCCTTTAATATAGTTCCTGTGGGTTGTGACCCACAGGTTGAGAACTGCTGTTTTAGAATTATCTCTCCACTTTTGTATCTGGGCACTCTGCACCCTGATCTCTAGCCTGCTCTGTTGGATTTTTTAAACTTTTCCTAAAAAGTTATGCTTCATCAGGACTTTGCATACACTATGCCCCGGTGCCTGCTGTGGCCGCACCACACTCAGCTCTTCAACTATTGGACCAACTAACTCTAATTCATCCTTCAGTTTCAATAGAATCATCACTTTCTTCAGGAAGTAAAGGTTCCCTTACTTATAAAATGAGGCTAAATAGCTTCCTTAATTTTATGTTTCCATTGCATTTTGTACTTTGGCCCCAGAATAACACACATTCTTCTCATGTAAGTGTTTAAAACATCTGTCTGTCTTGCTCGGTTGTGGATTCCAGCAAGGCAGTGTCAGCACAGCTGCTGGCCAGAGTTAAGTGCTCAATTAACATGAGTTACATGTGACTGGATTTCTTTTTAAAGGAGAACTGCCTATGCTACAGATTGAATAATGCCAAGAGCTTCCTGCTTCTCTACTTTCTTTTTTTGAACCATGAAAGTCCTTGCATCATGAATAATGTCTGTACCTAACTATACTTGTCTTTTCTCTTTGACTTATAGAACCAAAATAAGACCAAATATCCCCACTACCATTTTAGCCACATCCGGCACCATGTACTTCCAAGACAGAAATTCCCCTGGCGGTTCTAATAGAACCCTGAGACACCTCCTGAACTCAGGCTTGGGGGTGGGGTGGGGCATTGTCACTGGTAATGACAATCTCTTCCCCAAAGAGAAATTCAACTCTGCCTAATTGCTGGAAAAGGAAAAAAATAAATAACAATGGAAGTCACCCCACCTTCTCAGTTGCACATAGGGTGTCCTGCTCATTCCCTTGCATCCGCTAAGTCCAACTCTGCCTTATCCCATCCATGCTCCTTCATTTTCTCCTGCAGGAAGTTTCTTCTGACCACCTTTGTAGACTTAGTCTAATACCTTGTCTTCAGCACTTACCATCTTGTCCTCTCAGCAATACTGCCACCAGCCTCTATCTTATATTTTCATTAATGCTTTTGGAAACATTTTCACTGCTATATAATATTTCACTGGGCATGTGCTTTGATATTCCTATTAATTGTAACCCAGCTGGGAAATTTTTAAGAGGAAGTTTCATTCTGTGTCCTTACATCTTAGTTTGACATTGAACTTAGTTTGGTAATATTATTAGTTGTACAAATGGTACTCAATAAAAATAGGTAGAAGAAACCACAATAGGCATTCATATATTGGGTTCTAACGAGGTGCTCTGTATTGCACCAAGTATTTCATGTATATTATGTGGTGCTCTTATTAGCCGCATTTTACAGATGAGAAATGTGAGGCTTTCAGAGATTTAGGAACTTACCCAAGGCTGTATACCACTAGAGTCAGCAGTAGAATAAGGAGAATATGTCCAAACCACAAACTCCCTTACGCTGTGGTTCTATACTACTGTTCTAGAGGAGAGAAACAGGCATGTGCTTCTATCCTGTGCCCTGAAGAAGGTGGATATCCTCTTTGCTGGCTCTCCCCTTGTTTAGATTCTCTCTCGCCACCTTACCTGCTATTCCAGGAAGACGGTGCAGAAGGAGTTAAGACAAGAAGGGCAATGGGGAGGGAAAACATGAGCTTAAGAGAGTATTTTTAGTACTCTTTTCTCCCAATCAAATAAGCAAATGAAATTCAAGTCTTTCCAATAAAGGAGAATAAAGTTAATTTCCTTCCCTATTCTGTGTGCTGAGAATTTCTTATTCACATTGTCATCTCATTAAATTCCTAGTGTCACTGTGGAATACCAACATTCCCCGCGGCCTCTGCTGAAACAGAAGAAAGAAAAATTCTCCTCAGGTGACTCCTTGACTCTTGGTGGCATAAGAATATTCTGCATTGGTTCAATATCATCAATAAGAAAGGAAATGATGTACCCAGACTGTATGGGAGGCCTTTTGACATTGAAGATGACCTGGCTGAGGTTTTTCTCCTCCTTTGAAAATAGTCTGTTTTTGATATTAACTGGCAAGAAGAAAATTATGATGATTAAAAACAAGCCAGCAGATGGCCAAAGGACACTGAGTATGGCCTGAAAGAGAAATCAAAGCCGCATCAGTTCCATAAACAACAACTAAAAACAACCAAAAAACATCTCCCTCTTTTGGTGAGTGCTGGAATTTGTTCTTGTCAAAGAGGCCAAATAGCATCATCAACCCTTTAATCAAACTAGAAAGCTGAAAAACGTCTCCAATTGCCTTTTCCTTCCCCTCCACTCCCATCACTGAGGGCAACCACAGCGTATCAGCAAGGAAGTCTGCCGAGACTCTGTGGCTGGGACACATGGGCCAGGAATCCATTATGCTCCTATTAAATCACATGTCTCTCATGCCAAAGGGGGACTGTGTAGGGCCCAGTGGACGCCTTTTCCTTCTGCATCAAGAATTAACCCCTCAAGCTTGCAGCTCACCATGGCTACATACTAGGATGAATGAATATATGAAAACAGACAGTGGAATCACTTAGGCTCTTTAAAAAGTTTTTCATGGAGAATTATGCAAGTTGTACTCCCTGTAGCATTTCAAATGAAACTCCATTATTATTTCACTGTTGTAGAATCGCGCTTTTTCTCATTAAGCATCTCTGGTTTAGTAAGTCTGGGCTGTTCATCTGAGACCTTTTTATATTGGCTTTCTAGCTACATTATTTATGGGAAACATATCTTTATGATCTAAGACATTATTCCTGTATTTCTGTAAATAATGAACTAACTTTGGAATACGGTGTCACAGAAGAACTATACAACTAGCAATTCTTTTTAAACAGTTGAATCCCTGCTATATTATCTCTGCTATGATAACGGAGTAAAAGGAGGGCCCTGGTGAGTTTCAGGCTCTGTAGATTTGTTACCCAAAGGTTACTATTAGGTTGGTAGACTCTCATCTTTCAAAAATTAATGAATGAATGATTTCATTTTTCCCACCCCATGTGAGAAACTGTTTTGCTCTATAATGTCATCCTTTCAGCACCTCTGCCTGAAGAAGAATAAAGCACACTGACAGTACCGAGCAGGGATCAGCAAACTTTTTTTATAAATGGCCTGATAGTAAATATTTATTCTTTGTGGGCCCTACAATCTCAGCCTCAAATACTCAACTCTGCCACTATAGTGCAAAAGCACCCAAAGGTGAACTTAAAAAAAAGAGTGTGGCTGTGTCCTAGGAAATATTATTTAAAAAACCAGCAGGGTTAGGGGCCATAGTTTGCCAGCTCTTGATGTAGATAGTGGTAGTGGGAATGTGCTGTCTGTACACAGTGGTCAGGAAAGAGCCTGAAAGGAAGACATCCATTAGCACAGTGGTTCTCAACCTTCCTAATGCCCTGAGCCTTTAATACTGTTCCTGTGGGTTGCAACCCACAGATTGAGAACCGCTGCATTAGTGTATCCAGCGAAAGAGGATTGTATGAGAGGAAACAAGTAAAAGTGCTAAGTGGTGAAAACACCTTTGGGACCAGTGGTAGGGGAAGCCATTGTGCCTGAGGCTCAGTGGGCAAGGGAAAGAGAACTAAAAAGTATTTCCCACTAACGACATTCACAATTCTTGGGTTCCTTTTTTCATGTACAGCCATCATAATTTTCCATGATCATACCCCTGATTACTACAACATATTTTATTTTTTCCTAGTATCCATTCCTTTTCCTGATGGCAACACCCGAATTGTCCTTTGGAGAAACACCCTGTGTATTTCACTCTCAGTCCTTCTGTCCCTAGCTCTAATAGCGGGATAAGGAGCTAAGCCTTGCTAACCAGCATAGTCTATCACCCTGGTTTCAGAGCCTAGTTAATAGTCATATGGCCCCAGGCAGTACAGGCAGAGTAAAGGCTTTGCTTGATTCACTTTAGAAAGGTAAGCACACTTTCTGCTCACCAGAAGAGCTGAAGACAGAATACAAGAATAGAAAACAGAGCTAAGACATAGTAAGAAAAAGAGGGACTAAGTTTTGGTCTCATTATTTGAGCCACTGAATTTAGCCTGCAGCCAACTGCCTATGGGCTTTTCAATCACAGGATGTAATACATTTCCCTGCCTCCTCTGCCTTTAAGTTGCATTTATATCACTTACAACCAGGAGAGTCCTGAATGGCAAACATGCAATTCCATTCACTAAGCAAATATTCTCCCTATGTATTTTTTCCTACCTAATCTATACTCAAGACCTATTTCAAATAAACTTCAATGAAAATTTAAGATGTCTAATGACCTCTCACCCCACTGCACAAAGCTGGATTTTGTGGGCACTTTGTTTCTGTGATTTTAGGCACCTTGTTTTCTTCCTGAGCTCTCATATCTGCACGTGTTTCATCTCCATAATCAGACAGACAGCTTAACAATGCAGTGGGAACAGTGGCAATCATCTCTGTATTTACATGACACAGCAACAGTGATTTGATATAAAAGTAGACATGATATACACATTTAGTGAATGGACTACTAAGAACTCCCTTGCTCTTTTCATTGTAATTGTCATTGGCCAGGTTGCAGCAGAGTGTTTCATCAAAAAACAAATTGAAAAAGGCTAAACATATAATCTGGTGCAGACCTAAAAAATGTTCAGGATCAGACCACATTTAAATTTCTATAAATCTTATGCTAATTTAAAAGGCTTTAGATTTAATTAAAAATGTTTTTCAAGTGATAATAACGTAACTCACATAATTAGCATCAAGTGGCATCTAGAGGACATGCTTAAAAAAACTAATCTCCAGTATAAATAGACCTAATTAACAATTAGAATAGCACTTTATAATTATGCATTGTTTGTGAATGCTATAACATTCAATTGATTGTTCAATGAAACTGGTCATTAATGAATATCAAAGTCATGTTTTCACTGCTGTCACCATGAAGATGCCTTTTAGATGCACTAGCCTTAATGTCGCCTACTTTCTTGCTACTTTATAAAGGCCATTCCTATTTGTTATCTAATAACCATGTTCTGTAATTAAAGCTAAGCCATATCATGCCTCATCTTGCATACAAATTTTATGGCTTTTTGGTAACTAAACAAAAGGATCCTGCTACACACCTAAATTATTTTGTGCCAAACCTAAATAGAGACCTTTGTAATATAGAAAGATCTAAAGAGAGACCTTCAGAATATAGAAAAATCAAGCACCTTTGTTATATAGAAAAACATCTGTATTGATGTGGTAAAAGACAGGGCCTGGCACCTGAATGAAAGGGAGGCCTTGACGACTAGGAGAGCTGCTGCCCCATAAGGAGAAATGGGGGTGTGGCCTGTGGAGAGACAGGGAGTTTGGTGGAGGAAACACAACTTCCCATGTAGGTAGAGAGCAGAAGAAATGCAAAGTCCTCCAGGTATAAAAGTCTCTGCTACTGGGAATTTGGAACTAGAACTGAGAAGTTAGTTCCGGGCAAGTACAGATTTTTGAGTCATCTGTAAAGAAGCAAATACTGAAATCAGAGAGGACATCAGTAGACATGGGATTTCCCAAAGAAATGAGACCACAGAAAGAAAAGGATGAAGCCTTGATGGAGACCACAGGGGCTCTCAAGTCTGAATCCAAGTGATTTATCAAGTGAAGTCAGTGAAGGAGGCAGGCCAACAGCCAGAGAAGCCAGAGAATTGTGGGAATAGTGAGCAGCCAGCAGGTTGGTAGGAGGATCCATTTGTTTAGTTACAGCAGGACATATCCAGGAAACTATTGCCTCCTTCCCCCTTATCACTGCCATGCCAATGGGGAGTCTGGGAAAAGAAGATTCCTGCAACAGAGGAATAGAGCATAGTGGCAAAGGATTAGGGCAGCACTTGGAACACAGTAAACATTCAATGTGTAGTATATTTAGCTATATTTATATTACAGCTTGTCTAGAGCAAAATGGTAAAAACTGGACTCACCTGATAGTTACCAGTAGAATTGTGTAAAATGATTTTGATACAATTGTCTTGAGTCAAAAGGTCACAAATTTTAGCACACATTAGAACCACTGGCAGGCCTGGGCTTCACCCCGAGTTTCTAATTAAGGAAGTGTGGGGTCGGGCTCCAGGGTGCACATTTCTAACAAGTAGACCACAGCTGCAGCTCCCCATCCAAGGGACAATCATCTCAGTGAGTGGTGGACAAAGACCTACAGTCCTGGAAATTCAAACATGCTTTCAATCCCGTCATTATTTAAGTACAGTCACAGAACACAATGACAGTGAGACCAGCCTTACCTGCACGTGGGCAAAATTCACAGCATCGTACTTCGTAGCCTCTAAAGGGGTTTCTGTTTTGGCCCTGGCTATGCCTACAAAATCTGCTAGTCCAAAGTTATAGGAGTATTCATGAATACCCCTGTAAGTTCTAAGCCAAATTCTTTTATGAATACACAGGGTTGTGTAGACTTTCAGGACATGGGTGGGAAGGCTTCTGAAGCCCAAGTGGACCAAGAGAAACTGTCACCACAGTGACACACACAAGGTAGCCAACTGGAGCTGCTTAGAAGTTACTTCCCCCATAAAAAGAAACTGAAACAACAAACAACTATATTTGACTTGAGTGACTGAGGAATAGCAGAATCCCTGGAGAGCACAGACATCCAGGAAAGCACCCTGAGAAGGAAGTGAAGCATCCTCCCTCTGCCACACTGCCTCCGCCACTGCGACTGGGCTGGACCTAGGAGGGACTTCTTACAGGGAAAAGATAAGTGGCCCCCCACTACCACCACACATGCCCACAGGATTCACTACAAGAGAGTTCCACAGTCCTTAAAGTCCTCAAATTTAGTTGAAGAGTTACCTGGAGTTCACATAACTGCACTGCCCCATATCATGCATCCCTCACCCCGCTGTGACCTAAGCTATTACAGCACAACACTATCTTGAAACTGGATTCACTGCTAGAGTGTGTCTAGTCCTGGGTCAGTAGCCACTTCCTGTCCCATCCCTGAGGTGCTGCTGTCATGCCCCCATGCTCTCAGGAGTGGATACAGCACCTAAACCCCTGTGGCTCAGAGCTAGGTTCAGTAAAACAACTGGATCAGCACTGAAAGGCAACATGTGGCAATCTCAGCTCTAAGAAAAAGAAACAGACTTTCATAGCCGGGAAGCTGCCACACAGGTGGGCCCACTGCACCTGCACCTACTTGGTCTGACAGCCAGCTTGGTGGTGGCCCTGCCACTGGAAAGTCTGTCAAACAAATGGCCATCCCACAGCACCCACATGCACCAAAACCTAAAAGCCAGCCCAGTGCCCCATCCCCAGAAAAACTGTGCCTCTGCCATCACAAACTCCTGCAGCTTAGGCCACTGTCACAGTCACAGACATCACTGATAAAGATTGCAGCTGAAGAAATTGCACAGAGACTTGTTATTAAAACTGTCACACACCAGTGGAAGGGACTCATACTACTGATAATTTGTTTTTGTATGTTTCTTGTTCTGCATAAATAAATATACAAAAATAAAACAACAGTGGGGTCAGCTTCTGACACCCTCACCCCCCAGGTAAGCAATGATTTAGTCTATACAGCACCAAAACCAAGGTACCATACCCAAACAACACCTTAGGACCATGCACAGAAAGAAATCTCTTCCTACAAAAGTCACCCCACACAGTGAGAAAAAAGTTACTATTCTGCTAGATATGCAGATATTCATGTAGGCACACCAGAAACACGAAAAGCAAGGAAACACAACACCCCCAAAGGAATACAATAATTCTCTAGTAACAGAGACATCCCTCCAAAAGGAAATTTACAAAATGTTGAAAAGGAATCAAAAGTCTGATCTTAAGGAAACTCAGTGAGGTCTAAGAGAATATAGGCAAGCAATCAATAAAATCAGAAGAAAGAATTCATGATTGAAAGATAAATTCAATAGAGAGATAAATTATAGAAATGAACCAAACAGAAATCATATAGCTGAAGAATTCAACAAATGAAATGAAAAGAAATTGACAGTTTCAACAACAGACTAGTAGAAGGAATTTCTGAAATTGGAGACAGATATTTTGAAATGTTAATAATACACTCAGAAAAAAATAAGGATAGCAAAGAATAAAGATAGCCTACAGGACTTACAGGATAACATTAAGTTAACAAATATTGGCATTATAGAAGTACCAGATAAAAAGGGACAAAAAACTTATTTAACAAAATAGTAGCTCACAATTTCTCAAGTGTATAAGAAGATTTCCAGATGCAGGAAGCTCAAAGATTCAAGCCAAAAAGAATCTCTCCAAGGTGTATTATAATTAAACATCAAAACTCAAAGACAAAGAGAATTGGAGGCGGAGCATGATGGCGGACAGGACGGACATGTAGCCCACCTCTCCCAAGCCATCAGGTGAGAGGAAAGGGGGTCTGGACCTTTCCCATGTGTGGATTATTGGTGTGGACAGACAGCTGGAGATGCTCAGCAAACTGGCGGATTGCTATATATGAGGGGTAATTTAAAACCACAGACTCTGTTGTAGAGATTCTTCCCTGCTTGGCCATGCTGGCCAGCAGGTCCCTCCCTTATGGCAGACAGCAGCTTGTAAATGCTGATAAAACCCAAATGACGAATATTTATTCCTGAACTGAGGGAGGCATCCAAAAGGAGAGCCACTCAAAACCACAGGGAGATGGGCAACCTGTTGGACAATTGAAGGGAAGGGATCCCGCCCAGGAAACAGACATTTTGAACTACCCAAAAGGGCAGGCACCTTCCCCCAGATCAGGAGGGATTGAATAGACCTGGAGTATTCCTGCTAGAGAATGTTGGAGGGGGTTGGCGGTTCATGCTGCGCAGTGAACTGGCAGATCCCGATCCAAAAGGGAAACTCTGAACAATAAAACTCAGAATAAGGTCCCCGAGCGCTCCAGCCGCTTCAGCCGTGGGAACCGGCTACAGCTGCTAAAGCTGAGGACCCGCCAGCAACCGCACAAATCCAGCAACACCCTCCCCCACAGTCGATTGCAGTGGCCAGTTTGCAGGAGAACCTGGGAAACAGAGTGGAAAGATTTAAGAAGTGTGGACTCCTGCAGAGTGGGAAGGTCGGTCACGAGTGCTGTCTAAAGCAGAACAGCCGAGGTTACACAATACTTAGATGACAAACTTTTACAGAAATACCAAAATGGTGATCGACCTTGGAAGGTGGTTACTATGGTAACAGTATAAACTGTGAATCAGGTATGAGCCTGGGAACCACTCACAGTGACACCGGGTGTCCAGAAAGTATATTGCAGTATGAATATATTCCTACAAAAGTTGATCCCTACCTCATATGTATAGATGTATATATGTATATTTCTACATACAAGCATAATGTTTTTGTAGTTGGTGCCTTTTTCTTTCTTTCTTTTTTGTTCTGCTTTTTCCTCACTATTTTCTTGGAGGAGTTTTTGTTAATTTTTTATCATTACTTTTTATATAAATATATTTTTTATTTCTATTTTTTCTAATTTTAATTTCTCCTTTCTTCTCTTTTAACTTTTCTACGTACACCACTTTTTTTCTGTTTTTTTTTTTTTTAATCAATTATTTTACGATTATCACTATTTTAATTGCAGTTGTTTTTATGTTGCTTCTGTCATGGGTGTTGTCTGTATGTCTATGTGTCTCTTTCTGTTTCTGTATCTATGGGCTCGTGTGTCTGATAGCCTTTGTATCAGTTTATTTGCTCATTTGCTCTCAATGAGCTTGGTGTTATGACCTACCACTCTGAGCTCCCAGCACTTCCCTCCACTCTCACTCTGAGGTCTGGAGGCCTGTCCTCCAGGAGTCCAGATTCTTGGGTGATTTCTCGAGAGGTGCAGACAGGACCTGAACTGCAGCTGGACAGTGCTGATTCTGCAGCACAGGAGTGAGGAGATGATGGTCTTCTAAGAGAGAATCATGCCGGAGCGGCGGTGCCCCAAGATGCAGAGCAGCAGCCGTCTTTAGCAATAATAAGATCCACCCCCAGATATCCCATAGCCACTCCTCCTGTCTCCCTGGGCAACCAGATGAGGCTGGGCATCCTCTCAGATGGCATCCACCATGGAACAGACCTGGGACTGAAACACAGGCCCCATGAGTAAAGGGTTTGCCTGAGGCAGTACTGGCCTGGGTGGAACACGGGGACTAGAAAATGCATCCGCAGAGCCAGAACACTCCCAGGGTGGGGCTGATCCAGAGGACTGCTTTATTGAGCCTACGATGTACCCGACCCTCAGGGGATCATCAGCCTATAGACAAAGGAGGCCAAGAGGCTACAGCTGACAACTAATCATGCTGAAAATACAAACCTGCAGGAGTAAAGACAGGGCCTGAGGCACAGGTTCTGGGAACTCAAATCAGCCTCTCCTCTGCAGAGGAATTTAGCAGGGTCAGAAACAAACTCCCACAGGGTTGTTCTGTTCAACCAGTAACATAAACTAAGGGTGGGGCTGGAACTGAGTGAACACCCCCAGCCTCCATCAAGCACCCGAGGTTGACAGGCCTTACCACACCCTGCTGGATAGAGGCAGAGATCAGCGGCCTGGATGAGCAAATACAGACTTACCTGTGATTTAGGCAGGTGCAAACCTGTGGAGTATCTGCTCACTGCAGACAACTTACTGGGTCACAGCCCTGCGAGGCTAGCAGCAAATGGGTGAGACAGAGCTGCAAGTTGGGGAAGGAGGCATCAACCTTCCCAGACTGATCTATTTGCTGGATGGCTCCTCCTGACTCCACACAGCACTTAGAGCAGTCACCAGACCCCTGTGATCCAATTCCCAGAGACTTCTTAAACTCTCCCACCCGAGACAGGTGCTGACTGAGACAATTGATTTGGACCTTTTGAACTGAGCCAATCACCTGGGGACTATCCAGGTGGTGCCCTGGGTGTGTGGTTGTAGGAAGGTTTGATTTTCCTTTTCCAATTGTTGCCTGTGGTGGGCGGGGTGACTTAATTGCTGGTATTTCTCCATAGCTGAGACTTCAACCCTGAGTAACTGTTTCATTAGGGTCAAACAGAAAACAGCTGAAAACAAGACAGAACCACCTAGCCCCACCACACCAAACATGGCTCCAGTTTCTCGGGCCACAGCACTGTATGGGTCCTCAACAAAGCACCAGGGGAAAAAACAAAGGGAGTAAAACAATCATGGGACGGAATCAGCAGAAAAACTCCAGTAACATGAATAACCAGAATAGATCAACCCCCCCAAAGAAAGATATGGCAGAAGTAATTGAAGGTCCCATTCACAAACAACTAGCTGAGATGTCAGAAATCAAATTAAAGACAAAGCCTTTGAATGCTCCAAAACTCTCAAAGAGGAAGAGAAATGGAGAGCAAAAACAGATCATTCTCTCAGAGAGCTCTGGGATAATTCGAAGAAGGCTAATATCTGACTCATTGGAGTCCCTGAAACTGATGAAGTTGCCTAGCTAGGTACAGAGGCCCTTCAGCATGAAATTATGAAAGAGACTTTTTCAGACATGGCTAGAGATTCTGAAATTCAGATAGCAGACAGCTTCAGAACCCCAGCACGACTCAATCCCAATAAGACATCCCCCAGGGATATTATAATTAACTTCACTAAAGTTGATATGAAGGAGAAAATTCTCAAAGCTGCAAGATGAAAGAAAGCCATTACGTACAAAGGGAAGAATATCAGAATGACTGCAGACCTCTATGCTGAAACTTTTCAAGCCAGAAGAAGGTGGTCATCAACTTTTAATCTCCTAAAGTAAAATAACTTTCAATCCCAGATCCTGTATCCAGCCAAACCGAGTTTCATTTATGATAAAGAAATTAAATACTTTAATGACATTCATATGTTGAAGAAATTTGCCATAACAAAATTAGCTCTTCAGAACATTCTCAGACCTTTCCACCATAATGACCAACCCAATCCTCCACCACAAAAGTAAACTCACTCAGAAACTTTTGATCAAACTCCAACTTCCACACTGGCAAAAAGATTAAAAATTTCCACCAGATTTTTGAAAAATTCAATACCCAAAATTTTACCAGACTTATCAATATTCTCCATTAATGTGAATGGCTTAAACTGTCCTCTAAAGAGGCATAGGTTAGCTGACTGGATACAAAAACTCAGGCCCGATGTTTGTTGCATACAAGAATCACATCTTAACTTAAAAGACAAATATAGACTCAGGTTGAAAGGATGGTCATCCATATTTTAGGCAAATGGTAATCAGAAAAAAGCAGGTGTTGCAATTTTATTTGCAGATACAATAGACTTTAAACCAAAAAAAGTAAGGAAGGATAAGAATGGTCACTTCATATTTGTTAAGGGTAACACTCAATATGATGAGATTTCAATTATTAATATCTATGCACCCAACCAGAATGCACCCAATTTATAAGACAAACTCTAACAGACATGAGCAACTTGATTTCCTCCAGCTCCATAATTGTCAGAGATTTCAACACTCCTTTGGCAGTATTGGATTGATCCTCCAATAAGAAGCTGAGTAAAGAAATTTTAGATTTAAACCTAACCATCCAATATCTGGATTTAGCAGACATCTACAGAACATTTCATCCCAACAAAACTGAATACACATACTTCTCATCAGCCCACAAAACATACTCCAAAATAGATCACATCCTAGGTCACAAATCTAACCTCAGTAAATTTAAAGGAATAGAAATTATTTCTTGCATCTTTTCTGACCACCATGGAATAAAAGTTGAGCTCAGTAACAACAGGAATATGCAAACTCATAAAAAAACATGAAATTTAAATAACCTTATGCGAATGATAGCTGGGTCAGAGATGAGATCAAGAAGGAAATTGCCAAAATTATGGAATAAAATGACAATGAAGACATGAATTATCAGAACCTCTAGGATACTGCAAAGGCAGTCCTAAGAGGTAAATTTATAGTACTGCAAGCCTTCCTCAAGAGAACAAAAAGAGAGGAAGATAACAACTTAATGGGACATCTCAAGCAACTGGAAAAGAAAGAACAAGAACATTCCAATCCCAAACCAAGCAGATGAAAATAAATAACCAAAATTAGAGCAGAATTAAATGGAATTGAAAACAAAAGAATTGTACAACAGATCAATAAAACAAAAAGTTGTTTTTTTGAAAAGGTTAATAAAATAGATAAACTATTGGCCAACCTAATCAGGAAAAAAAGAGTAAAATCTGTGTAATATCATCAATCAGAAATGACAAAGATGAAATAACAACAGACCCCTCAGAAATTGAAATTATCCTCCATGAATACTACAAGAAACTTTATTCTCAGAAATATGAAAATCTGAAGGAAATTGCCCAATACTTGGAAGCATGTCACCTTCCAAGACTTAGCCAGAATCAAGTGGAAATGTTGAACAGGCCCATCTCAAGTTCTGAAATAGCATTAACCATACAAAACCTTCCAAAAAAGAAAAGCCCAGGAACAGATGGTTTCACATCAGAATTCTACCAAACCTTTAAAGAGGAATGAATACCTATATTACTCAACCTGCTCCAAAAGGTAGAAAAAGAAGGAATACTACCCAACATGTTCTATGAAGCAAACATCACCCTGATCCCCAAACCAGGAAAAGACCCAACAAAAAAAGAAAATTATAGACCAATATCACTAATGAATATAGATGCAAATATATTCAACAAGATCCTAACAAACAGAATCCAGCAACACATCAAACAAATTATACCTCATGACTAAGTCAGTTTTATCCCAGGGACTCAAGCTTGGTTCAATAACCATAAATCTATAAGCATAATTCAGCACATTAACATATTAAAAAACAAAGACCATATGATTCTCTCAATTGATGCAGAAAAAGCTTTTGATAATATCCAGCATCCTTCATGATCAGGACACTTAAGAAAATTGGTATAGAAGGGACATTTCTCAAACTAATAGAGGCCATCTATAGCAAACCCACAGCCAACATCATATTGCATGGAGTTAAATTGAAGTCATTTCCACTTAGATCAGGAACCAGACAAGGCTGCCCATTGTCCCCCCTGCTCGTTAACATTGTAATGGAAGTTTTAGCCATCGCAATTAGGGAAGAAAAGGTGATCAAAGGTATCCATATAGGGTCAGAAGAGATCAAACTTTCACTCTTCGCAGATTATATGATTGTATATCTGGAAAACACCAGGCATTCTACTACAAAACTCTTAGAAGTGATCAAGGAATATAGCAGCGTCTCAGGTTACAAAATCAACATTCATAAATCAGTAGCCTTTATATATACCAACAATAGTCAAGCTGAAAAAACAGTTAAGGACACTATTCCATTCACAGTAGTGCCAAAGAAGATGAAATATTTGGGAGTTTATCTAACAAAGGAC
>CAUYPK010036163.1:0-30427 GCA_963574355.1 Loris lydekkerianus
TCTCAAACAAAAAAAAAAAAAAAAAAGGAGAAGGAGGAGGAGGAATGAGAAGGGGACGGGGAGGGGGGAGGGGAAGCAGAAGGTGAATGGGAAAAGGGGGGAGGGAGGAGGCGGAGGAGAAGAATAAGAAGCAGCCCAGGGTAGCGGCTCATACCCAGAACCCAGAACTTTGGGAGGCCAAGTCAGGGAGATTGAGACCAGCCCGGGGAACATGATAAGACCTCCTCTCTACAAAAAACATATGAAACATTAGGTGGGGCTCAGTGCCTGTAGCACAGTGGTTACAACGCCAACCACATACACCAAGGCTAGTGGGTCCGAACCCTCCCTGGGCCACCTAAAACAACAATGACAACTGCAACAAAAAAAATAGTCGGGCATTGTGGTGGTCACCTGAGGTCCCAGCTACTCAGGAGACTGAGACAAGAGAATCACTTAAGCCCAGGAGTTTGAGGTTGCTGTCAGCTGTGATGCCATAGTACTCTACCCAGGGTGACATAGTGAGACTCTGTCTCAAAAAAAAAAAAGAAAGAAAGAAAGAAAGAAAGAAAGGAAAGAAAGAAAGAAAGAAAGAAAGAAAGAAAGAAAGAAAGAAAGAAAGAAAGAAAGAAACATTAGGTGGGTGTGGTGGGATACACCTGCAGTCCCAGCTACTAGGGATGTTGAGGTGGGAAATTGTTAGAGCTCACGAGTTCAAGGCTACAGTGAGCTAAAATTGTGCCACTAGGCTGGGTGACAGAGTGAAACACTATCTCAAAAAAAAAATAATAATTAATTAATAAATTAAAAAATAAATAAGTTCTCTCTCACCTTCTCTGTGTCAGGAGAGGGGCCCACTTTCATCTCTCTTTGGAAGTGCTCTAAACTTTCCCTTTGTTCTTCCTAAATAAAATCTGTTACCCCAAAACTTGTGACTTGTCACTTTTGCTGTCTACCCACACTGCCTGTGCCGCTCCAGTGTCATTTTCTGTTTCCACTCCCTTTGCTTTAGAACTTTCTAGGTCAGCTTAGTAATCAAACCTGGTCAACTGGGTTCAGGGAACTGGAATCCCCAACCCCTAATATCTTTTCTGATGCCAAAACCTAGGAATAATTAAAATATCTTTAAAAGGCTGGGTGCCCATTGTTCAATGGTTAGAGCACTGGCCCCATGCACCAGGGTTTGAATCTGGCCAGGGCCTGCTGAATGAATGAATAAATAAATAAATAAAATATCTTTTAAAAATAATACAAATAAAAATAAATAAAAGCATATTATTTTAAGTTATGCTATTATTAATTTCTTTCCTTCCATATACATACTACATGGATACATTCTTCTTCTTCTTTTTTTTTTTTTTTTTGTAGAGACAGAGTCTCACTATGTCACCCTTGGTAGAGTGCTGGGGCATCACAGCTCACAGCAACTTCCAACTCCTGGCCTTAAGCGATTCTCTTGCCTCAGCCTCCTGAGTAGCTGCGACTACAGGTGCCTGCCATAATACCCGGCTTTTTTTTTTGTTGCAGTTTGGCCAGGGCCGGGTTCGAACCTGCCACCCTCGGTATATGGGGCCAGCGCCCTACCCACTAAGCCACAGGCACCACCCAAGTTTTTTTATTTTTTGTAGATCCTCTTGCCTTAGCTTTTCTATTTTTAGTAGAGATGGGGTCTCACTTTTGCTCAATAGCCTGAACTTGTGACCTCAAGCAATCCACCTGCCTTGGCCTCCCAGAGTGCTAGGATTACAGGTATGAGCCACTGTGCCCAGCCTAATCAATAAATATTTTGAAAGTTCCTTTTAATGTCTTGGTTGCCAGGAAAACCTTGGGTACTGGAGCTGTGGCCTCACCGGCCACCCAACATCCCCACTGGAGCTCACTCTCAAAAGCTGGTCCCTCGCTCCTGGCCTGAGTGCAGATGAGACCTCTAAGGCCACCATGCGCATAGATAAATGTAGAAGGGTCAGAGAAGCCTTTCTTTAAAAGATCATCCTTAATTCTGAGGTCATAACTTTCCTGTGGTTTTGTGTGTTAATGTGATATGACCTTGCTTTTGTGAAATAAGGAGGGTGTGAAGGAGTTGGGTTGTTTTCATAAACACCTTTTACTTGGCAAAATAGTTAGTAACCTCTTTGACGCCCTCCTTCTCTCATCCTGAAACCCAAAGTCTGTAAAGGAGAAGACAGGAAGACAGACACCCCACAAGGCACTGGGGAGCGGCAGTGACCCCTCGTCTGGCACAGTGAGGTCACAGAAAAGGGTGTGGTCAGCTTCACCTGGGAAGACAGCACAAGGTGATGGACATTCACACTGCCCTGATCCACAGGGGCCTCCTGCTGGGCAGATGGGGGCTGGTGGGGGAAGGAGAATGGGAGAGGGATGTGGCAGCCCTGCCAGTCTGGGGTGCTGCCTTCAGAGTGTCCTGCTGGAGATGGGCCATGTCAGACCATGAAGCCGGAGCAGTCGGAGGAGAAGGCCAGGTACAGGCAGGCTTGGGGAGACGGGCGCTAAGATCCAGGGACCCCAGGCTCTAAATTGAGTCCCCCAGCTTTACGTGTTTACTGCTTTGATCTGAAATTCCGAAGTGGACATGAGGCGGGTGAGTCAGGAGCTAAGCGGGTACCTGTAGGTTGGACAGACACCACAGCCGAATGGGAATGACGAAGGGCCTTGTTTGTGCTGAAGGCACCTAAGCTGGCCTTCCTCTGACCACAGGGGGATTCAGAGCCACAGGGCCCCCAAAGCAATGAGAGCCCTGTTGTGCAGACCCCTCCCTCCTCAGAGACCTTCATGAAGATACAAAAATAGCAAGTTTGCTGAGAATGATGGTGCCTGCCTGTACAGAGAACTCTATGCCTTAACCTTAACCCTGGCACAATGAGGTCACAGAAAAGGGTATAGTCAGCTTCACCCAGGAAAACAGCACACAGGGGTTGATATTCACGCTGCCCTGATCCACAGGAGCCTCCTGCTGGGCAGATGGAGGGCTGGTGGGAGAAGCGGTTAGGGTTAACCCTACCCCTATGTGGGACAGCAAACAAGGCTCTCAGTGTGCAAATAGGGGACTCCCTAATAGGTAACATGGGACTTATTTCCTTATAACTACACTTAATTTTATTCTGAGCCCCTGTTTGACTAGGTAGCAGAAATGTCATCTCAGAGGTATTCACTCCTTTCCTTAGGGCTGCCCTCTGATTTCCAGAGGACTTATCAAACGTTTGCCGTGGAGAATCCAGGGCCCCATCTGTCCTCACAGCTTGTTGCTGGGACAGCTGCTCCTCAATGCCTCTAGTCTAGGGCCTCTCCCAGTGGTGGGGTGCTGGTGATGTTTAACTCCCCCGCTCAGGGAAGCTGCCTGTCGCTCCTGTGTCTGGTGCTGCCCCAGAGCCTTACACTCTGGCTGGGCATACTGCCACCAGCCTGAGGCTCAGCCAGGGTCAGGGTCAAGGGTCTCCTCCCAGGGGACCATCATGTCTGTTTCCCCCACCCCCTGGAATCCCACTCTGCCTGGGGAGGGTGTTGGTCTTACTCATTATGTACCCCCTCCCGCATCTTTAAGCGATTAGATTCATCCTTTTGATTTGCCTAAAAGAATAGCTTTTTCAAAGTCAAGCCAGGGAGAGAATATTTTCTTTTCAACTTTCATCCCATCCCTCCTCTGAGGCACCTGGTTGGTTCTGGCTGCCTGAATGGGGTAACAGACACAGGGTTGGGTCTGGATACTTTTCTCTAATTATTACAAACAAAGACAAGCACCTACACATGTCTAACTCTGCTGCGGGCTGCCTAGTGCGTCTGTGCCTCCAGGTAGGGATGGTCTCTGCGAGGAGCCTTGGTGCCCCCAGGCCACTCTGCAGGAAGTCTGGGAGACAGGATGCTGCTGTGGGTCAGTCTTAGTTCCCCCTGGCTTCTCCCCCAGCCCCTGCACACACAGGTTGTTTCTTTGGCCACTATCTGGCTTCTGTGCCCCTGGGTGATGGACTATACAGACTGTAAGAGCTGTCTGCTGGTAATGGGAGCTAAATCAAAGCCGTGTTCAGGGCCATTATGACATTAAAGAATGTTTCCTCCAACCACCAACAAATATGTCACCTACAAACTAACAGCTTCTTTTGTCATCTTTACTTTTCTCTCAATACAAGCTCCAGAAACAGGAGCTGCCTTTCTCGGAGATTTAAGTATGTGTGCTTAAGAGACTGGGATCAGTTTGTCTCTTGCCTCCCACAACTCTGAGCCTTGGTTCTCTCCGCTGTAAAGTGGGGGGTGATAGCCGCGCTAGAAGATGGGGGGGTGAGGGATGGGGGGACGGGCAGTGACTGAGACCTATGGTGCCTGGCTCACAGTCAGCCTTCAGCAGCTGGTGGCTTGAATTACTACTAAGTGGTGGAATCTTATTTCCCTGGGGCCCTTAGGAATGCAGAAAGATCCTGGCACAGAGGCATTTGAGATTTTAAACTAAGGGAAGACAAGGCAAAGGGTGGGGAAATGCTAGAAGGGAGATGCGAGGAACCTCAGGCCACAGAAACAAGGCAAAATGATAACGTTTAGCTATAAATAGCAGCTGCACTAGCAGTTCCTGTGAGGCATCCTGTAAAAAACAATGAGCCTCTTCCTTCGTGTCTCAGGAAGGATAAACAGTCCACACCCCGCATCCCAGCACACACAGGGGAGTAGCTGAGAGCCATGTCCACCAGCAGAGGGTGACCAGGACTGACGCGGAGGGCGCCGGCCACAAAGCTCTGGTCTGTGGTGTTTGCTGTCGCCCTCACCTCTCCCCTCAGCAGCCCAGAGGTGGGAAGGCCTGTGTGAGCCCCCCAGTGAACCCAGCAAGCTGCTTGATGATCCTGTGGTGTGGACTTCTGGGGGGGTGAGGACCCCTTCCTGCTGCTGGGCTACTCTGATGAGGAAGAGGAAGAGACACGTCTCTGTTGTGGGTTTCAGAAATATCCTTAGGGTTCTGGAGCTGGCTGTGTCAGCAGCAGCAGCACCACCCCCCAGCCTTTGCCTTCAGATATTCCCGCTCTTCAGTCACTACGAGGAATCCCCACCACCAACATCACCTCTTGGGTTTCTTCTGAGCGTTTATTACATACCTGGCACTTTTCTAAGTGCTCGGGGGTGTACAGCTATCTCAGCCATAACCTCACTGGGGATTCACTCTTTTTCTATTTTCTTTTTTTTTTTTTAACTTTATTCAAATTAATATGAGGGTACAACATTGTTCTCACTTCCAGGGTAAAGTTCCATTTGTAGAAGAGCCCCTCACCCAGGGGGGCATGGTATACACCCTCACAATGTGCACATTAACTGAGATCCTGCCTCATGCCCTCCCTCCTTCTGCCATATCTTTTTCTATTTTATTTTCTTTTCTTTTTTTTTTTTTTTTTTTTTGAGACAGAGTCTCACTTTATAACCCTCAGTATAGTGCTGTGGCGTCACAGCTCACAGCAACCTCCAGCTCTTGGGCTTAGGCGATTCTCTTCCCTTAGCCTCCCCAGTAGCTGGGACAATAGGCGCCTGCCAACACATCCGGCTATTTTTTTGTTGCAGTTTGGCCAGGGCCGGATTTGAACCTGCTTCCCTCGGTTTATGGGGCCAGCATCCTACTCACTGAGCTACAGGTGCCGCCCATCTTTTTCTTTTTCCTTTTTTTTTTTTTTTTGCAGTTTTTGGCCAGGGCTGGGTTTGAACCCACCACCTCGGCATGTGGGGCTGGCGCCCTACTCCTTTGAGCCACAGGTTCTGCCCCGCCCATCTTTTTCTATTTTCAACATCATTACCCAGTCTCCCTATGATTTTACAAGATGAGAAGTAAATACCAGTACAAGTGCTTCTTTGCAAAAAGAAGCCATTTAATTTGATGAAATGTAGTCCATGGTGATGGAGGCTGTTTGACAAGGTGACCAGGTACAAAGTCAACATTTCCGGGACTCACAGAGCAGGCTTCCGTGAGCATCCCACCTCGCTTCATCAGAAAGAGTCAGGGAGAACAGTAGACACAGAAGGACCCAGCCTTAGGAAGCTCGAAGGTAGAAAACCAAAGCTCAGAGAAGACACTCCTGGCTGAGAAACACTGGGGGCTTTCCCATGGTCCATCCAGTCCTCTGAGGTGCCTTTTGGAATTCAGGCTTGTCACCCTTCCTGCTCCCCAGCTTACCTCAAAGGCTGAGCAGAGGAAGATCTTTTCTTGTCTGCCTCCTCAGTGACCTCTTCCTTCTCCTCCCTCTTTTTCCAGGAATATGTGCTTCTTTAAGAAAAAAAAAAAAAAACTCAATGATCAGGAAAGAAGTTGATCTGGAGAGGCAGGCGGTCCTTGCTTTTGACTCTGTCCATGCAGGATGGCGGGAGAGGCATCCAAGGCTTCTGTCCACTGCTCTCCCCGGATGTGAGCACCTGTCATAAGCATCAGGGTGGGGGCCACACGTCAGGAAGCATTATTCTGCTTCTAGTGGAGCAAGTTCTGAGTAGCTAGCTCATCCTCCACTTGCCCCAAACTGAGCAGAGCCACCCAACCTTGTCCAACTTCTAGAGTCCACCTCGGGAAAGATTTGGAATCCACCTCTGATGAAATATTCTTCCCACTAAAGCTCTTCTACGATTGTCACAGTTTCTCTTGTACCCACACCATGCAACCTTTACTATTTTTTTTAAATCAGCTTCACATTGTATAATTTACGTGCATTAAAATTCATCCATTTTAAGTGTATAGCTTGGTACATTCTGACAAATTTTATAGTATGTAACCACCATTGCAATTATACACGGAACATCTTCATCAGCAAAAAGCTCCCTTCCGCCTTTAGCAGTCACTCACCCACCTCACCCCTAACCACTGCAGCACTGATTTTTCTTCCGTGGCTTTGCTTTTGCAGTCTCGTGAATCATACGGTACCTAGTTTTTCATGATGATCTTTTACTATAATGTTTTTGAGGTCCACCCAAGTTCTTGCATATTATTAATAGTTCATTTGCTTTTATTGTCAAGTATGGATTTACCTGGCCAGGCATAATGACTCTTGCCTATAATCAAGTGAGACTCCACCTCTACTAAAAATAGAAAAATTAGCTGGGTGTTGAGGTGGGTGTCTGTAGTCTCTAGGTGCTCGAGAGGCTGACGCAGGAGGCCCCCCCAGCCCAGGAGTTTGAGGTTGCTGTGAGCTAGGACAATGCCATGGCACTCTAGCCTGGACAAAAAAGTGACATACTGTCTCCAAAAAAAGTTCTGATTTACCTCGATTGCTTATTCCTTCCACCTGAAGAACATTTGGGTTGTTTCTAGTTTGGGGCTACTGTGAATCAAACTGCTATGAGCATTTGTATACAATAATTTTTATTTAATAATTTTCTTTATATAGAATAAAATGATTTTCAAGTAAAACTTAATATCATTACCACAAATGGAAAGCCTTTATAGCTTACCATAAATCAACTAGGTAAAAATATTTAAAAGGATAATAAAAAAAAGTAATGAATTCTTGGGGCTAGGAATGGTGGCTCATGCCTGTAATCCCAGAACTCTGGGCGGCCAAGGTTGATGGATAGCCTGAGCTCTGGAGTTCGAGACCAGCTTGAGCAAGAGTGAGACACCCATTTTTACTAAAAATAGAAAAAACTAGGCAGGCAGTGGCAGGCACCTGTAGTCTCAGCTACTAGGGAGGCTGAGACAAGAGGATCACTTAATTAAGCCCAAGAGTTTGAAGTTGCTGTGAGCTATGATGCTATAGCATTCTAGAGTGAGTGAGACTCTGTCTCAAATATATATATATATATATATAAATTCTTTCTTTTGTCCCAGGTGCAAAAAAAAAAGTAAAGGGAGGGGGGTGCCTGTGGCTCAGTCAGTAAGGGGTCGGCCCCATATACTGAGGGTGGCGGATTCATGCCCAGCCGGGCCGAACTGCAACAAAAAATTAGCCAGGCATTGTGGCAGGCGCCTGTAGTCCCAGCTACTTGGGAGACTGAGGCAACAGAATCGCTTAAGCCCAGGAGTTGGAGGTTGCTGTGAACTGTGACACCACAGACACCACAGCACTCTACCGAGGGCCATAAAGTGAGACTCTGTCTCTACAAAAAAAAAAAAAAAAAAAGTTAAAGGGAAAAAAGCTTAAAAAATACCAACTAGCTCCTTGCCTGCTATCTTAGATTCCCTAGAAGTCAAGTCAGGAAAGGGGATTCCTGTGCAAATGATTTATGGTAGGAAGGCTCCCTTAAGGGAGGGGAGGAAATAAAAAGAGGCTCAAGGCTCAGTGCTCAGTGGTTAGGGCAACGGCCACATGCCCTGGGGCTGGTGGGTTCAAACCTGCTAAACAAACAATAACGAAAAAGAAATAGCTGGATGTTGTGTCAGGAGCCTGTGGTCTCAGCTACAAGGTAGGTTGAGGCAAGAGAATCACTTGAGCCCAAGAGTTTGAGGGTATAACCTCCCACTTTTTTTTTTTTTTTTTTTTTTGAGACAGAGCCTCAAGCTGTCGCCCTGGGTAGAGTACTGTAGCATCACAGCTCACAGCAACCTCCAACTCCTGGGCTCAAGAGATTCTCCTGCCTCCACCTCCCAAGTAGCTGGGACCACAGGTGCCTGCCACAACTCCAGCTATTTTTTGGTTGCCGCCATCATTATTGTTTGGCGGGCTAGGGCTGGATTCGAACCTGCCAGCTCAGGTGTATGTGGCTGGCGCCTTAGCCACTTGAGCCACAGGCGCAGAGTCAATCTCCCACTTATTTCTAAAGGAGGCGATTTCCAAACTAAGGAAGCAGCTTTAGTGTCAGCTGCCAACACTGACAGCAGCTGGGAGGTATGAATGTATCCACTGCATGAAGGAGATTGATTAGGAGAGGCCAACAGCATGGGCTGTATCAGCCTGCCTTTAACCTCAGGCAGTGATTCTCAGCCCTGGTGTCCTGTCGGAGGATCTCAGGTGTGCCTCCAAAATGTTTAAAGATGATTATTTTTGATAGAAGTTCAAAGCATAGTAAGTATATTCTCTTTTTACACTTTTTTTTATCAATATAATTTAAGTGTGCGGTAGAACCTTAGCTGTAGGTTCAAGTGTGCTGTGAGATTTAAAAAAAAAAAAAGGTTGAGAAACACTGACCTAAGCTCTGCTATCTCTTGAAGTTAAAAAAAGAGAGAGAGAGAGAGAGAGAGAGAGAGAGAGAGAGAGAGAGACCTGTGGCTCAGTGAGTAGGGCGCTGGCCCCATATATTGAGAGTGGCAGGTTCAAACCCGGCCCCAGCCAAACTGCAACAAAAAGATAGCCGGGCCTTGTGGTGAGCACCTGTAGTCCCAGCTGCTTAGGAGGCTGAGGCAGGAGAATCACCTAAGCCCAGGAGTTGGAGGTTGCTGTGAGCTGTGACTCAACAGCACTCTACCGAGGGAGTTAAAGTGAGACTCTGTTTCTACAAAAAAAAAAAAAAAAAAAAAAAAAAAAAATGAGAGAGAGAGGTCAGGTGCAGCGGCGGCTCAGGCTAGTAATCCCAGCGCTCTGGGAGGGTGAGGCCCGGGACGCCAGCCCTCCCACCCGCACCCTGCGCTTGCTGTATGCGCCTGCTGTATGCACCTGCTCCCCCATCCCGTCGCCTGCCCGCTGGTCTGCTCTGCGCGGAGGACGCTGTGTCCAGCCGCCTTGCCAGGTGGTTTCCACATACCTGCGTGAGGGGAGAAACCGGCGGAGGCTGGAGTCCAGGAAGGTGAAATTGGGCATCTGTCCCTCTTGCTCTGCCGCGGGTGGGAACTTCAGCAGCAGCTGTGTCTCCCGTGCGGTTGGACTCCGGGGGCCCAGCCTTTCGGTGGCTGTGAGCCCTGGAGGACAGCCCTTCTGTGGGCCCCTGGGGCCAACCGACCCGGGCTCCTGGGCCGGGTCGCGACTCCCTGCCGCGCGCTGCCCTGTCCCCTGGCTTTTCATCTCGTCCACTTAGGACTACTAAGTGGAACCAACTCCTTGCATTACACTCCGTCTGTGCAAAGTCCTAGCGACACGGAGAAGCAGGCGGCAACGACCTGACTCCGGGAGCCCCGCCCGTCCGGCCCCTCGGCAGTGCCCGCGCCTCTCCGCCTGTAGTTACAGGACTACTAAGGCCCTTCTGCGGGTCTCAAGCCTGTGAGCTCAGGCAATCTGCCCGCCTGGCTTCCCACAGTGCTAGGGTCATCGGCGTGAGCCACCAGCCTGGCCCCTAATATGCTAATCTTTCTAGGACACGGTCAGGCTCCCCCTTGTAGCCAGGAAGATTGTAGGAATTCTTCCTCTAGCCTTCCCGCCTTCCTTCTCCGTTGTTAGCAAGAGGTCTTTCTTGGAGATCCGCTCTGTTCCCTTGAGGACAACCTATTCCCCGGACATAGTCTTTGTAGCTAAATAAAATTGTCATTTCCTCAAGAGAAATGGTGAGCGAACAGGCTCAGGAGGCAGGAAGCCCGGGTTCTAGTCAGAACTTTGTCACCAGCCTGTGACCTTGGGGAAGTCACTTCCTCTCTCTAGGTCTTGATCTCCTCATCTTTAAAGTGAGGAATTGAACTAAAGGTCTACCCATCCTATAGTCTGCATGTAGAGAAGTGGGGTTCAGATATAGAGGGAGAGGATGGAAGGAGTGTGGGGGTTTTTGGTTAGTTGTTTGTTTTTGTTTGCAGTTTGGCTGGGGCTGGGTTCAAACCTGCCACCCTTGGTATATGGGGCCAGCGCCCTACCCACTGAGCCACAGGCACTGCCCAGGAGTGTGCTTTTTTTCTTTTTTTTTTAGGACAAGAAAAGAGAAGTTTATTACGTTGCTCACAAAGTCCCAGGAGTGTGTTTTTAAGTGTCTTTTCTGTGTTTTTTTTTTTTTAACCTACTGGACACTATGCCTTATGCAAAGGAAGGGGATATATCCAGGAACAGGCTTCCTAAGGAGGACGAAAACAAGTGACATAAAAGGGACATAGGTGCTGAAAGCACCCAAAGAAAGCAGGGCTGGATGGGGGTCGTGGAGGGACCCCCAGAACTGGAGAGCAAGCCCTGTATATCCTGGCAGGGAGGAGAGACAGCAAGGGCCTTCCAGGCGGGAGGGCTGTGTACAGAATGCAAGGAGGGGGGGATGTGTGTGGTGCTCAGGCAAGGGCACATGTGGGGAGAGTGGGGTGCTGGGGGTCCCGAGGAGACAGACTGGCCGGGACAGCCCAGCAGGCCTTGGGCCAGGGAACAAGTTGTGGCCCAGGGGTCTGGCCAGTATCTGGTGGCAGGCTGCTTAGCACACCCCCTGGAGATCCCCAAGCCTCCCGACCCTCCAGTGCTGTCCTCAGCTCCTTGTGGAGGCAGAGATGACCCCATGCTGCTTCCCACTTGGGTGCTCAAGGCGGAAAACCAGGCTGCAGGTGGGAACTCAGGGGCTTTGGTTGGTACGGGGTTGAGGAAAGTAGGAGACATGCTCCCTGCCTGATGTCGCTCTCCAAACTGCAGCCTGAGTACAGCCATGTTAAAACTGCTAGAGAGGATAAGGGTCCCAAATAAGAAATCATTCTGAGATGAGAATGAAAGAAAATCGGAGCCCGGGTTCTGTGTGGGTAACGCGACCTTTATTCCACTCCAGTGCGAGTGAGCTGAGTTGGAAAAGAAAGTCAGCATGTTAGTTAAGTTGGATGGGGTTTGTAAGACTTTGGAGGGGTAGGGATTTCCTCCTGGGAGGGAAGTTCTATTTGGGCGGGTCCCTACATTCAGCCCTCTCACTACTGTCTGAGCAAAAGATAATGTAAGATCCAGCAGCCAGGATCCAGGACTCAGGGCTCTCCCAGGGCCCCTCCCTCTCCAGGCCAGGTGTAAGCGATCAACAAATGTGAAATTTTGTACCCAGGAATGTACCCCATGTACCCCATTCCCAATGCCAATAAAACTCACAGCTCCACAGGGGCAGAGACAGTATCTTTGCCATCTTTATAGTCATTTTTTTTTTTGGACACAGAGTCTCACTCTGTCACCCTGGGTAGAATCTCATTGCATAAACCTAACTCATAACAAGCTCAAACTCTTAGGTTCAAGTGATCCTCTTGCCTCAGCCTCCTGAGTAGTTGGACTACAGGTGCCTGCCACAACTGTTGGATAATTTTTTCAATTTTTAGTAGAGACCCGGTCTCATTCTTGCTCAGGCTGGTCTTGAACTCCTGAGCTCAAGCAATCCACCAGCCTCAGGCTCCCAGAGTGCTAGGATATGAGCCAAGGCCTCCTGTTTTGAAGGGACACACACCTGGATTCTACTCCCAGCTGGGCTGCTTTCTGCCGTGTGACTTTGCTAAGCCACCATTCTCTCTAACTCCGGAGAACAGAGATGATCATACTGGGACAGGTGTTGGAAGGATGATTGAGGCTGCCTCTGTGAAGTGACTCCCCCTCCCGCACACCCAACTGGGGTTGTCTTTGCTCAGATCTGTGAATGGACAAAGGAAAGACTTCCCTTTCTGGGTTTCTTCCACCGTAAGCAAAGGTGCTCAGTGGCTGGTCTTGGCCCTGCCTGAAGCTTCTCTGTAACAAGTGCTTCCTGTGAGAGGTGTCCCCTGGGCCACTGGCTTC
The DNA here is from genome assembly GCA_963574355.1 of Loris lydekkerianus. Classification (NCBI taxonomy): domain Eukaryota; kingdom Metazoa; phylum Chordata; class Mammalia; order Primates; family Lorisidae; genus Loris; species Loris lydekkerianus. The sequence goes on from CAUYPK010036163.1 coordinate 12,510, forward strand.
CTGAGAAACTCCCCTGTCCTGGGGACCCAACTGAAGTGACAGAAACATGGTACCCTCAGTTCTTGGGCTCTAAGACTTAGAGCAAAAGTTTACAAATCCCTCCATGGGTGAGTCTCAGGCACCTCAGGAATCTCCTAGTTGGGGTAAAATGCTGTAAGAATACATTTTCTGGGGAGATGACTCATGTTACTTGTCATTTTAATTCACAAAATCTACTGTGCTTAAGGGACCTAGAGGGTTTGCACTGAGTCTCCAGCCCTCAGCACAGCAGGGATCTATATGAAGTGAGTTGCTGCTCCCTCCAGCTGTGTGTTATGTCTAAGGTGTGAAAAAGATCCCAATTTAAGGTGACATGTTCAATTCCATGGCAAACCTACCTCATAAGACAAAAGTACAATAAATCTCGTTTGAAGATGGTAACTGGGGGCCGCCCCTGTGGCTCAGTGGGTAGGGTGCTGGCCCCATATACCGAGGGTGGTGGGTTCAAACCCAGCCCCAGCCAAACTGCAACAAAAAATAGCTGGGCATTGTGGCGGGTGCCTGTAGTTTCAGCTACTTGGGAGGCTGAGGCAAGAGAATCGCCTAAGCCCACGAGCTGGAGGTTGCTGCGAGCTATGACACCACGGCACTCTACCAAGGGTGACAAAGTAAGACTCTGTCTATAAAAAAGAGAGAGAGAGATCTTAACTTGCAATTCTAGAATCTGGCAGCACTTCATCCCATAAGTAGAATGAATGTTGGCTTCATGCCTGTGGCTCAAACAGCTAAGGCGCCAGCCACATACACCTGAGCTGGCGGGTTCAAATCCAGCCCGACCCACCAAACAATAATGATGGCTGCAACCAAAAAATAGCAGGGCATTGTGGCGGATGCCTGTAGTCCCAGCTACTTGGGAGGCAGAGGCAGGAGAATCGCTTGAGCCTAGGAGTTAGAGGTTGCTATGAGCTGTGATGCCACGGTACTCTACCCAGGGCAACAGCTTGAGGCTCTGTCTCATAAAAAAAAGTAGAATGAAGAGTCCAGGGAGCCCAACAAAGGAAGTTGGGTTTTTTGTTTTTGTTTTTGTTTTTGTTTTTTGAGACAGAGCCTGAAGCTATCGCCCTGGGTAGAGTGCTGTGGCATCACAGCTCACAGCACCCTCCATCTCCTGGGCTCAAGCGATTCTCCTGCTTCTGCCTTCCAAGTAGCTGGGACTGCAGGCACCCACCACAATGCCTGGCTGTTTTTTTTGGTTGCAGCCGTCATTGTTGTTTGGCGGGCCCAGGCTGGATTCGAACCTGCCAGCTCAGGTGTATGTGGCTGGTGCCTTAGCCACTTGAGCCTGAGGCACCGAGCCTGGGAATTTGGTTTTATAGATAGAAAAGGGCTGAGGAAAACAAAAACTAAGGGTGAAAACTGGAGTGCTCCTTTCAAAGTCACTTTCCTCGTAAAGGGTAAAGCAGAGGGGACTTCCTCCTCTGCAAACAAAACTGGCCTGCTTGAGAATTTGGTTAGCCTCTCTTTCTCTCCTGAATTTGCAGAAATTCAAATAAAAATTTTTAGTTTTGGGGCGGTGCCTGTGGCTCAAAGGAGTAGGGTGCTGGCCCCATATACTGGAGGTGGCGGGTTCAAACCCAGCCCTGGCCAAAAAACTGCAAGCCAAGTTTTGGCTTGGTGGTATAAACTTCAGTAACGCAGGAGCTCAGTCCAAACCAACAGTCTCTTATAAATTTTATTTAATACCGCCATAATTTTTAATTATAATCCTCTGTTATTTATCAAATTTTATATAAGTTTCCATACTCTTCCACATTTCCCAGGCATCAGAGTTCCTACAGCGCTGATGAGGATAAACCGCTTTTTTATTATTTATTTATTTGTTTTATTTATTTATGTATTTCATTTTTATTATTATTTATTTCTTTTTTTGGCCAGGTCTGGGTTTGAACCCACCACCTCTGGTATAGGGGGCTGGCGCCCTACTCCTTTGAGCCACAGACGCCGCCTTATTTATTTATTTATTTATTTATTTATTTATTTTGAGACAGTCTCACCACATCGCCCTTGGTAGAGTGCTGTGGCATCACAGCTCACAGCAACCTCAGACTCTTGGGCTTAAGCGAGTCTCTTGCCTCAGCCTCCCAAGTCCCTGGGACTATAGGCCCCGGCCACAATCCCTGGCTATTTATTTGTTGCAGTTGTCATTGTTGTTTAGCAGGCCCTGGCGGGGTTCAAACCCGCCAGCCTGGGTGTATGTGGTCAGGGCACCGGGCACCACCCTGGAGGCCATCTCTTAAGTGAAGTAGAAGAATAGAATAAAAAAACAAACACCACATATGCTCGCTTTAAAAATGGAGCTAAATCAACACACATGCCCACATCGGGAAGTCAAGCAGGTAAAGGGGGAGGAGGGGACAGGTGAATTCACACCTGACTAGCACAATGTACACTATCTGGAGAGTAGGCACAATTATTACCTTAACTTGAATATGCAAACTAATGCACATAACCCAAATATTCATGCCCTTGCAACATTCTGAAATTAAAAAAAAAAATTAAAAAAATAATAATCATCCAGACACAGTGGCTCACACCTATAATCCCAGCACTTTGGGAGGCTGAGGAGAGTGGATTGCCTGAGCTCAGGAATTGGAGACCAGCCTGAGCAAACTGAGACCCTCGTCTCTACTAAAAATAGAAAAACTAGCCAGGTTTGTGGCCAGATCCTTATAGTCCCAGCTACTCAGGAGGCTGAGGCAAGAAGATCTCTTGAGCCCAAGACTTTGAGTGCTATGGCACTCGATATATCCAGGGCAACGGAGTGAGATTTTGTCTCAAAAAAAAGAAAATAATGTAGCCTAAATATTTGTACCTTCATATCAATCTGAAATGTAAAAATAAGAAGGAAAATAAAATAAAATAAATTAAAATAGTAATCATAGACGGACTTTAGCTAACAAATGCAATCAGTGTAACCTGGTTTCTTGCACCCTCAATGAATCCCCAACAATTAAAAAAAAAAAATTGAAATCAAAATAAACACTTCTTCAGACATGTAAAAAAAAGAAAAGTAATCATTTAAATGTGTGTAAAAATAGTACAAAGGAGCTGGGCGCAGTGGCTTACTCTGGGAGACTATGGCGGGTAGATTGCCTAAGTTCACAGGTTCAAGACCAGCCTGAGCAAGAGCAAGACCCCGTCTCTAAAAATAACCAGGTGTTGTGGCGGGCACCAGTAGTCCCAGATACTCAGGAGGCTGAGGCAAGACAATCACTTGAGACCAGAAGTTTGAGGTCACTGTGAGCTATGACACCACAGCCATCTACGAGAGTAACAAAGTGAGACTGTCTCTCGAAAAAAAATAGTGCAAAGGCAGAATCAGCAAAAGTGTCTATAAATAGATAAATGGATAAGAAAAATGTAGTATATACATACAATGGAATATTATTTAATCATAAAAGGGAGTGAAGTTCTGATTCACGGTATAACATGAATGAACCTTGAAGATGTTATGCTAAAAAAAATAAGCCAACACAAAAGGACATTTTACTACATGAGGATGTTGGATGAGAATTCTCAGCAATACTGGGACAGGGCTGAACCTCGGCCCCAAGCATGGCCTGCCGGAATTACTGTATCATTAGCTCAGTTCATTTCCTCTCTGATCAACATACAAGCGTGTAAGGAGAAGATAGAAAGGGCATGGCTATCTGTACCCGCTCTCGTCTTAATCTGGAAGGGGAAACGTCACACTCTAATTATCATGAAATATAATTGAAAGGTCTGAAGAGATGGCTGGATGGCAGAGTTTCTCTTTAAAACATATGTTAATGTTGGGCTCAGCGCCTGTAGCTCAAGCAGCTACAGCAGGTGCCAGCCACATACACCAGAGCTGGCGAGTTGGAATCCAGCCCGGGCCTGACAAGTAACAATGACAACTACAACCAAAAAATAGTTGGGCATGGTGGCGGCACCTGTAATCCCAGAGGCTTGGGAGGCTGAGGCAAGAGAATCACCTAAGCCAGGAGTTGGAGGTTGCTGTGAGCTGTGATGCCATAGCACTCTACCCAGGGCGATGGCTTGAGGCTCTGTCTCAAAACAACAAAACAAAACAAACCAACATGTTAATGCTGTTCGGTGCTTATCTCGGGTTAACAATGATAGCTGCGCCCATGCATTATGCAGCTGAAGCAGTCTTTCACCTCAGGTGTATCCGTATCTAAGGGTGTGGCTATTTTGGGGAGGAGTTCCCCAGACAGAAAGAAATTCCCCACTGGACAACAGCAGTCCATAGACTCTGAGATCTATTTCTGTCATGTGTTTAAACAGATACCATTGGCTGGGCACGGTGGCTCGCACCTGTGATCCTAGCACTCTGGGAGGCTGTGGTAAGAGGAATGCTTGAGCGCAGGATTCGAGACCTGCATCTCTATTATAAAGAGAAAAACTAGCCAGGCTTTGTGACAGGTGCCTCTAGTTCCAGCTGCTCTGGAGACTGAGGCAGAGGATCATTTGAGCCCAAGAGTTTGAGGTTGCTGTGATCTATGAGGTTGCCATGGCACTCTACCCAGGACGACAGAGTGAGACTCTGTCTCAAAAAACATAAAAAATAAAATAAAAATAAAATGATATCATTACTATTCTAAAATTATTATGTTTGATCTAACAATTCTAATTTTAGTTGTATACCCAAGAAAAATGAAAATGTATATTCATACAAAAATTTTTACATCTTTTTTTCTTTTTTTGAGACAGAGTCTCACTTTGTCACCCTCAATAGAGTGCTGTTGCATCACAGCTCACAGCAACCTCCACCTCTTAGGCTTAAGTGGTTCTCTGGCCTCAGCCTTCCAAGTAGCTGGGACTATCGGTGCCGGGCTACTTTTTTGTTGCAGTTGTCATATCCTCGGTGCATGTGACTGGCTCCGTAACTACTGTGCTACGGGCGCTGACAGATAATTTATTTAGAGATGCAGAGAGGAAATTACACTTCTTGCATTACATTAATTTTTCACAGCTTCATGGAGGTATAATTCACAAGTTACACATTTCACACATTTAAAGGGTACAATTCAATCATCTTTAGTATATTCCACAGTTGTACAATCATCACCACAACCAATTTTAGAACATTTTGTTTAATCCCCGAAAGAAACCCACAGCTTTTAGCAGTCCCCCCTCCATGCCTCGCCCCTCAGCAACCACTAATCTCTTTCTGTTTGCAGAGATTTGCCCCTTCTGAACATCTCACATAAATGCGATCATATAATACGTGGTTTTTGTGACTGACTTCTTTCCTTAGCATAATGTTCTCTCTCGTTTTCTTTCTTGTTTTGTTTTTTTTTTTTGGCTTTTCACTTTAGAAGCATAATGTTTTTGAGGTTCATCCACTTTGTAGCACATATCAGTTCTCTAGTCCTTTTTGTTGATGAATAATGTTCCATTGTATGGATAGACCACAATTTATTTACTCACACATCTGCTGATGGACGTTTGAGTAATTCTCACTTTTTGACTATTATGAATAACACTACCATGAACATTCATGTGTAAGTTTTTGTATGTGGCCGGGAGTGGTGGCTCACACCTGAAATCCTAGCACTCTGGAAGGCCATGGCAGGTGGATTGTCTGAGCTCACGGGTTCCAGACCAGCCTGAACTAGAGCAAGACCCTGCCTCTAAAAATAGCCAGGTGTTGTGGCAGGCGCCTGTAATCCCAGCTACTTGGGAGCCTGAGGCAATAGAATCACTGGAGCCCAGGAGTTTGAGGTTGTTGTGAGCTATGACGCCACACCACTCTACCAGGGGCAACCAAGTGAGACTCTGCCTAAAAAACAACAACAACAACAACAACAAAAAAAAAAAAACCAACCCCCTCCCCCAAGTTTTTGTGTAGACACATGTTTTTTAATTTTCTTTTTTCTTTTCCCTTTCTTTCCTTCCTTCCTTCGGACAGAAACTCACTCTGTTGCCCAGGCTAAAGTGCCCTGGTGTCATAGTTCACAGCAACCTCAAACTCTGGGGCTCAAGCGATTGCCTCAGCCTCCCAAGTAGCTGGGACTACAAGCACCCATCACAATGGCCAGTTAGTTTTTCTATATTTTTAGTAGAGATGGGGGTCTTGCTTTTGCTCAGTCGGGTCTCCAACTCTTGAGCTCAAGCAATCCGCCTGTCTCGGCCTCCCAGAGTGCTAGAATTACAGGCATGAGCCACCACCCCGGGCTCAGTTTTCTTGGTATACCCTTAGGAGTGAAATTGCTGGGTCTTATGGTAACTTGCTGCTGAGGAACTGCCAGGGTGTTTTCCAAAATGGCTGCACCATTTCACAGTCTTACCAGCATGTACATGGGTATCTATTTCTCTACGTTCCTGTCAACACTTGTTATGTGTCATTTTTATTTTAGCTACCCCATGGGTATGAGATGGTATCTCATTGTGTTAATTATGCACATTTTCCTAATGGCTAATGGCATTGAGCATCTTATGTCCAGTTTTACTTTGGAATGATTTCTCTTTTTTTTTTTTTTTTTGAGACAGACTCTCACTTTGTCACCCCTGGTAGAATGCAGTGGCATCATAGCTCACAGCAACCTCAGACTCTTGGGCTCAAGAGCTGGGACTATAGGTGTCCACCACAATGCCTGGCTATTTTTATAGGTGGGTTCTCACTCTTGCTCAGGCTGGTTTCGAACTTGTGAACTCAGGCAATCCACCCACCTTGGCCTGCTCAGGCTGGTCTCGAACCTGTGAACTCAGGCAATCCACCCACCTTGGCCTCCTAGGGTACTGGGATTGCAGACGTGAGCCACCACACCTGGCCCTGGAAGAGCTCTCTTAACTTCCCTGTCACTGCTTATTTAGGCCTCGCCAGCTCTTCTCATTCTGATTTGTGGGCCTCCTAACCAGTCCTTCCCTATTCCACACCACTCCCTAAAATGCCATCTCAGACCATGTAACTTTCTGCGTAAAACCTTGAATGGCTCCCCATTGCCCACAGGACAGAGCTGCACTTCTGGATGTGGCCTTCAAGGCCTCTCACGGTCCATCCCCAGGCTCCAGTGCCACTATCCTCTGCCTTTGCCCAGGCTGTTCCTTCTGCAGGTAACACCTTCCCTGAAGAGGCCACTGGTCAGCACTTACTTATGCTTTAAGATCTTCTGAATGAAGTCTGCTTCAGATCACCTCCAGGCAGAGCCCTCATGCTGCTCAGCCAGGAGGGTTATTCTCATGGCAGCAAAGTACAACCCACACGCACCACTCTGGCCTGCCAGCCACCTGTATCTGCACATTGCATGAACTAAGAGGGGGATTTTTACATGTGTAAATGGCTGGAAATAATTCAAAAGTAGATCTCCTACTTGGATAACTATGGTCAGTTTTTTTAGGTAGAATGCAGCCATGCTTATTTGTTTACATGGTATCTATTGCTACTTGTGTTCTATAAAAGCAGAATTGAATAATTGCAACAGAGATGGTGTGGCCCTCAGAGCATAAACCATTTACTACACTTTACAGAAAATGTTTGCCAAACCTGGCCTCTGTGAACAGCACTCTGGAGCTGTGGAGTGTGTGTGGCCTGTGGGAATGTCCACTGCCAGGTGCCCTGAGACTTTTGTCACACCTCTTACCTAGCGTTTACTGTCTGGGCTAATGATTTGTCTCGACACCCCCCACCCCCGACCTTGTACTTCAAAGCCTGGAAGGGACTGGGTCTTTCTCATCTTTTTATCCCAGGGTGTTGCTCAGGCTCTGGCACAGAGAAGGACTCCACAAATGTCTCCATCACTGCATTGGATTCAGTATTTCCTGGATATTGAAAAAAAGCTAATAAAACATTATAGATGTTTCGGGATTAATGTAACTCGTAAGTATAAATGAGACCTCTGTGTCAGCCAAACAAAACTTAAAGACCACAGCTAAGACTTATGTGGTGCTTACCATGTTCCAGGCACTATTCTAAGTAATCACACCCATATAGTTTTATTTAAAATTCTATGAAGGGCCCAAGCACCTTGGCTCACACCTATAATCCTAATGCTTTGGGAGGCTGAGGTGAGAGGATCACTTGCAGCCAGGAGTTGGAGGCGAACCTGGGCGACATATTGAGACTGTGTCTCCACAAGAAATAGAAAAATAGGGCAGCACTGTGGCTCAATGAATAGGGTGCTGGCCCCATATACCAAGGGTGGCGGGTTCCAACCCAGCCCCTGCCAAACTGCAACAACAACAACAAAAAAGTAGCCAGGCATTGTGGCAGGTGCCTGCAGTCCCAGCTACTCGGGAGGCTGAGGCAAGAGAATCGCCTAAGCCCAGGAGTTGGAGATTGCTATGAGCTGTGTGACGCCATGGCACTCTACTGAGGGCGATAAAGTGAGACTCTGTCTCTACCAAAAAAATTAAAAATAAAGAAATAGAAAAATAACTGGGAGTGGTGGTGGGTGCCTATGGTCCAAGTTACTAAGAGGCTGAGGCAGGAGGATCACTTGAGCCCAGAAGTTTGAGGTTTCTGTGAGCTATAATGACACCACTGTGCTCTAGTGCAGGTGACAGAGCAAGACATTGGTCTGAAAATATATAAAATAAAATTCTTTGAAGGAGGTAAAATCAAGCCCAGAGAGACTGAGTAATTTGCCTAAAGTCACATAGCTAGTAAGAGGTAAGGTTAGAATTTGAACACAGGCAGTCTGACTCAAGAAAGTATAAGGGTTTAACCAGTGTGTTTCTCACTTTTTTTTTTGGAGAGAGTCTTACTTTATTGCCCTCAGTAGAGTGCTGTGGCATCACAGCTCATAGCAACCTCAAACCCTTGGGCTTAAGTGATTCTCTTGCCTCAGCCTCACAAGTAGCTGGGACTACAGGCACCTGCCAAAATGCCCAGCTATTTTGTTATTGTTGTCATTGTTTGGCAGGCCCACACCAGGTTCAAACCCTCCAGCTTCAGTGTATGTAACAGCTAAGCTACAGGTGCCGAACCACAGTTTTGCTTGTTAATTGTATTTTTCTTTTTTTTTTTTTGGTTTCTTAAATTGCAAATTCCAGCCTCATCAATAAGCCAGATTCTTTTTTCTTTATTTTTTGAGACAGAACCTCAAGCTATTGCCCTGGGTAGAGTGCCATGCTGTCATAGCTCACAGCAACCTAAAATTCTTGGGCTTAAGCGATTCTCTTGCCCCAGCCTCCCAAGTAACTGGGTCTACAGGTGCCCACCACAATGCCCAGCTATTTTGTTGTTGTAGTTTAGGAGGCCTGAGCTGGGTTCAAACCCACCAGCCTCGGTGTATGTAGCCAGCGCCCTACCCAATGAGCTGCGGGTGCTGCCCCAGATTCTCTTTTTGAGGGGAGGGGACAGAGTTTGTTTCCCTAGAGTGCCCATGGCATCATAGCTCGCCGCAACCTCAAACTCCTGGGTTCACGCAATCTTCTTGCCACAACGCCCAGCCAATTTTTCGATTTTTAGTAGAGATAGGGTCTCACTCTTGCTCAGGCTGGTCTTGAATTCCTGAGCTTAGTTAATCCATCAGCCTCGGCCTCTGAGAGTGCTTGGACTATAGGAATGAGCCACCCACCCTTCCAAAATAGATTCTTAATATGTAACTATGAAATAAATGGATGGACTTAGCAATGAACTTGTCCAGAAAACTTCTACTGTGGATCAGCCTGGTTTGCATGCTGTTTGTAAGAGCTGTGTGCCTGGGGGCAGGGGAAGGAAGAGAGATCAGGAATCCCTGCACTGCTGGCGGCACACTTCGCTCTCATGAATCACCACGAATTCATTGTATTAAATCTGTATATTTTCGGCACTGATCTAAATTACTGGGCCTCAAATACGACAACCTGACTGCCCCAAGTGCATCCACCCAGGCTTGTGCTCCTTGAGCTCACGGCCACTATCACAATGGCGTTGGTTTGGTTTGGTTTGGTTTTGGGGTTGAGTGCCGTGGATCAGCCTTGCTCACAGCAACCTCAAACTCATGGGTTCAAACCTCCCAGAGTGCTAGGATTATAGGTGCAAGCCACCTGGCCCAGCATGAATAACACTGCTCCATTAATCCCAAGGTGAGGGGTGAGATACATCCGCATAGCTTGTGTTTCTAGAAAAAAGCAGGAAATTTGGTAACAGTGGTTGTTGGGGGCAGGATGGGCAGGAAAATTCCTTTTTCCTACAAACCCCTTTGTATTGTTGGAATTTTATTTTTTTTACTATGGGAGTGTATTATCTACTTAAAAATACAGTAGAACCTCTGAAAGTTCACCCCATAAGGGACTGTAACAAACTGGTCAACATACAGAGGTGGCCAGCATAAGGCCCCAGGCCTCTTGTACTGACATGTACACATGGTGCATGTCCCATCTATGAAAACTAGCTCCACTTAAGGAGATGGTCAGTGTAGGGAGGTTGTCAACTATGGAGGTTCTACTGTAATTGAAAGGTTGATTTTTAAAAATGAAAGTAAGTACTTGAAATACTTACAAATTTCCTAGCTGGCTGTGGGTTCTAAAGAGGCAGCTCCACCGGTTGGCCCTGGGCAGGACTGACTCTGCAGTTTCTACACCTTCCTGGAACTTCAGGCCCTCTCAACTTTCCCCTGAATGACTCACAGAGGGGTGTTTCCAGCACGCGGCAACCCACAGCACTATTAGGGACAGATCACTTTCAGATCCCAGCCTGGCCAATCACTCCACCTTGTTAGGAACCAATATCAGTGAGAGGGACTGGGAGGGACTCTCACTTCTATTTTGTTGGGTTTGGAGGAAAGGGGTGTTTTGTTTTGTTTTTGCGTTTTCATTTACATCTTTTCTTTCACAAAGAGAAAAATTTAAAGATATAAATAGTACTGAGAAACTCCCAGGTGGAACCAGTCCTCCCAGGGCCAGTTCTGTGTCCTGTTCAAGAGGCCCAGCCCTTAAGTCCAAGGGTTCACATGCTCAGAAGCACGCAGGTTAAAACTGTTTTTGGGCGGCGCCTGTGGCTCAAAGGGGTAGGGCACCAGCCCCTGTGCCGGAGGTGGTGGGTTCAAACCCAGCCCCGGCCAAAAACCGCAAAAAAAAGCAAACAAACAAACAAAACAAAACAAAAAAATGTGCTTTTAAGCAAGAGGAAACCACAGAGGGTTTTGAGCTGGGGAGCATAGTGCCTGGTCTGTGGGAGTCCCTAAATTCCCTCTAGGCATACAGTGAGCCTCTTGAAAACTTCTTACAAGCATTCCAAGCCTAACTTGTGATGATTTCTGCTTCAGCCAGACTGTGCTCCCCACCCCAGCCCCATCTTTACATCTGTCCTAGTTCGGGCTGCTATGACTAAGCGGCATGGACTGGGTGCTTATAAACAACACAGAGGTCTTCCTCTGCATTCTGGAGGCTGAAGTCTGATGTCAGGATGCAGCACAGTCGGTTCCAGAGGCATGCTCTCCAACACCCAGCCTGTGACCGCCTCTCCTTTGTGCTTTCACATGGGGGGACTGGGCAGTCTCTGCAATCTTTTTATAAGGGCACCAGTCCCATTCTGGGGGCTCCACCCCCGTGACTTAATTACCTCTCCAAGGCTCACATCCTAATCTTAATTACCTCTCCAAGGCTCACTGCACTGGGGATTAGGGGTTCAGCATATGAATTTGGAAAGAGGTGGACACCAGGTACCATCTTCCTGGTGCTAAGGAAGTGTTTTGAGTGTCCTTCTCTTCCCCACCCACACCCAGTCGATAGCTGGTCCCAGGGAATTCATCTCCAGACAGTATCCCCAGGTTACACTCTTCTCTCCAATACCAACCTACAGCCCAATCCCAGACCTCCTCTCCCCTGGGCCACTGTGACAGCCTCTCTCTGGTCTGGTCTGCTCATTCACTTCAACTTTTGGATGGCTCCCAACACCCATAAGCTAGCATGAGAACTCTGTAGTTTGACCCACAGGACTGTCCCCAAACTCACTTCTCCCAGTTTCCCTGTGTGTATCCACGCATGCTCGTGGATACACACAAGATTTCTGCTGGCACTGCACACCTCCAGGCCCTGCACATGCTTTTCCTCTGGGGTCCAGATTTCAGCTTCTTTTATTGTCCCCTTGCCTTCCCCCAAAACTGTGTCCACCTGACCCTGTATACACTTACCAAAAAAAATTAAAGTGTTGGGTGTTCATCAAACATTCTCCTACTCATTTTTCAACTGATCAGTTTCACCTAAACCTGATGAATAATCTGGCTGATATATTTTTTAATTACATCAAAAAAAAGTTTTTTTTGAGACAGAGCCTTACTTTGTCACCCTTGGTAAAGTGCCGTGGTGTCACAGCTCATAGCAACTTCAAACTCTTGGGCTTAAGCAATTCTTTTGCCTCAGCCTCCTGAGTAGCTGGGACTACAGGCATCCACCACAACACCTGGCTATTTTTAGAGACGAGGTCTTGCTCTGGCTCAGGCTGATCTTGAACCTGTGAGCTCAGGCAATCCCTCCCCCCCACCCCCGGACCACCTCAGCCTCCCAAGTGCTGAGATTACTGGTGTGAGCCACTGCACCCAGCCCAATTACATCAATTTTTTTATTTTTAATTTTGAGACAGAGTGTCACTATGTTGCTCTCAGTAGAGTGCCCTGGTGCCACAGTTCATAGCAACTTCCAGCTCTTGGGCTTAAGTGAGTCCCTTGCCTCAGTCTCCCAAGTAACTGGGACTACGGGTGCCTGTTACAAAATATTTTGATTGCAGGTTATTTTTTTTATTGCAGTTGTCATTGTTGTTTAGCAGGCCCGGGCCAGGTTCAAACCCGCCAGCCCTGGTGTATATGGACAGCACCCTAACCACTGGTCCACGGGCGCCAAGTCCAGATTTTAAAAAAATTATATCAAATTAAGTTCAGAACTCAAGAAATTGAAGAATATCTTTTGATGACTCCCAAAGGGTTCTAGGAAACAGTGCCACGCAGAGCAGGGTGCCTTGGTGAGGCCCCGAATGAAGCACAGCTGAGAAGGCAGTTCCAGCCTGACCTCCACTCTCATAGGCCCCATGTTGGGCAGTGTGACAGGTATTTTTCCTGAGTCATCTTCTCATTCATTCTGATCAAGGGCCCTATGATGAGAAGTGCACAAGGTTAGGAAACTACTCCTGTTACTCACTAACTCTCAGAACCTCACTCCTGCCACTTGCCTTCTCTGACCTGCTCGTCTCTTTAGCCTTAAACATACACTTGAGCTGTATAGTCTCTAATTCAACTCTTGCAGCAGTTCATGAACAAACGCATGCCTTGCTGAGTTCTAAGCACTCCTGCATTTGAAGACTGGTTTCACAGACTGTTTTGGTATACTCTTGGTGCAGGGCTGGGGTGGTAGGATGGGGGGGTAGGTAGGAAATTTTCTGAGCTGGGCCAAATTGCTTGGGTTGCTAAGTAACAATTCATTTTCAGTGGAAAATTTTCCAAGGCAAGGATTGTGCAATTGTGTCCTCGCCCTGACCATCTCAGGTACTCCATCAGCAGAGGCTGCGGTAGCTTGCTGGGGCAGTCATGTGTGCAGAGGCGTTCAGGAGGTGAGAGGGGTATCACAGAGCTCTTGCCTGAGTGCCAAGAAAGGGGCCAAGCTAGAGAGAGGAGGTCCTGCGTGAGCCCCGGTGCAGAAACCAATTCCTCGGTGTGCCCACCCTTGAGCTCTGAAAGACCCCAAGGAAGCACCTTGCTGTGGATTAAGGGCTGAGACAGGATTGCAGAGGGAGGAGAATGCCTGCAGCTCTTGGCAGCCTCTTTCTGAGTATTGCTCAAGTGAGTACATCGTGACCCTCGACCTACTTCTGAACTGTTTCTGCACATCAGATAATTAGTATGTGGGACAGCCTTGTTGGCTCACCCGAGTGGCTGATAAGCCCTCCCTCTTTGTAGTAAGTACACATTCTGGGATCTGAGTCCACGTTGGAAAGAATTATACATGAGGTCAGCCTGGAATATTCTAGGCTATCGTGAAGGTCTCTCTTGACAGGGTTCTTGTAAATTACTTTTAACAAACAGGTTTTTCTATTTGTTCGTATTAAAGGAAAGAAAGGCAAAAGAAGAGAAAGAAAACAAAAGCTCTTACTTTTTCCTCCTAGGATTATCAGAATTGCCGCCCAATCTTAAAGGACTTCAAATGCAAAAATTTTAAGTTAGATATTAAATAAGGGTTAGTAGGCCGAGCATGGTGACTCACGGCTGTAATCCTAGCTGGGTGCTGTGTCGGGTGCCTGTAGTCCAAGATACTTGGGAGGCTGAGAGAGGAGGATCGCTTGAGCTCAAGAGTTTGAGGTTGGGTTGGTGCCTGTAGCACAGTGGTCGCAGTGCCAGCTACATACACCGAAGTTGGTGGGTTTGAACCTGGCGGGGCCAGCTAACCAACAATGACAACTGCCAACAAAAAAAATAGCTGGGCATTGTGGCGAGCGCCTGTAGTCCCAGATACTTGGGAGGCTAAGGCAAGAGAATCGCTTGAGCCCAGGAATTTGAGGTTGCTGTGAGCTGTGACACCACGGCATTCTACCGAGGGTGACATAGTGAGACTCTGTCTCAAAAAAATAATAAATAAATAAATAAGGGTTTATGCATAAAAGTTTCTCCAGCTCTGACGTTTTAAAATTCTATGAATCTCAGACATGGGTCTCTCAGATATGTTCCATAAAGTAGAAGGAAGTAGGACTTCACTAAAATGGAAAGATCAGCCGAGTGCAGTGGCTCACACCTGTAATCTCAGCACTCTGGGAGGCTGAGGTAGGATTGCCTGAGCTCAGAAGTTCAAGAACAGCCTGAGCAAGAGAGAAACTCCATCTTTACTAAAAATAGAAAACTAGCCGGTGTTGTGACAGGTGCCTGTAGTCCCAGCTACTCAGGAGGCTGAAGCAAGAGAATCACTTGAGCCCAGGAGTTTGAGGTTGCTGTGATACCACAGCACTCTACTCAGGGTGATAGAGTGACACTATGTCTCAAAAAAAAAAAAAAAGAAAAGAAAAAAGGATGGAAGCTATAACTTTGTGAACTGATGCTCTAAAACAGGAAGACAGGTGAATGGCTTCTGTTACCTCCTCCTCCTGTAAATACATGTGTCTCATGACTAGGGCAAAGGAGAGCAGGTTTTCCCAGATGGAGTTACTGTCCAGACACCCCGTCCGCCCCTCAGCCCCGTTCCCTTTCTTCTGTAGCCGACTTCCCTCCTTCAGGACTTCTGGCCTTCTAACACTTTGCATTTTTCCAGTTGTCTCCCCTGACCACCTTCCGTTGCTCCTGGGCACAAGGGATCCTCCCAGCTGAGCTTCCCGAGTAGCTGGGTTTATAGGCAAGTGCCACCATGCCTGACTGACAGTTTCTAAATAAACTTCCTGAACAGTGTATGCCCCAGAAACAACATAGAATTTTGGGGGTCACTGTAACTCTGTGCTGCCCGTGGGTGCTGGATGCATGAGCAAAGTGAACCTGTATCCTCTGAAGAGAAATTGGCTGTGGGTGTCAAGAACTATAAAAGGTGGGCAGCCCTGTGACTCAAAGGAGAAAGGCGCCGGCCCCATATGCCAGAGATGGTGGATTCAAACCCAGCCCTGGCCAAAAACTGCAAGAAAAAAAAAAAGAAAAAAAAAAAAAGAATTATGAAAGGTTTGGGATTTTACATCACTTGCGAACTAGGTAGTCATCTGCCACCATTTCATAAATGCTACCAAAGATGTGAGACTCCTGGGTCAGAGGCAAAGAGTTTTATTTCTCACAGAGATAGCAATAGCAGAGTATTAGCATTTGTTGGTTCCCCAAGCCCCAGTTCCCATAGGGTTACGTGAGGAGGGTCAGGTGACATATGCACTGGCGGTGGGGTGGGCTGCGTCACAGAAGAGGAACCCTGAGCCTGCAAACCCAAATCTTTTCTAATGGGCCGTAAGCACAGCATGCCTTCCCTTCCTGTGGAGTGAGATCCTATCTGTGCCTTCCAAAGCTATAGGCAGGCTTACTCTTTGTTCTGATGGGAGGTGTTATCTAAATTTTCAAAGGCCATTCCTTATACAAATATTATTATTATTGAGACAGAACCTCAAGCTGTCACCCTGGGTAGAGTGCCATGACATCATAGCTCACAGCAACCTCCAACTCTTGGGCTCTGGCGATCCTCCTGCCTCAGCCTCCCGAGTAGCTGTGACTACAGGCGCCCGCCACGACACCGGCTAGTTATTGTTTTTTTTTCCTTGAGCCAGAGTCTCAAGCTATTGCCCTGGGTAGAATCCTGTGGCGCCACAGCTCACAGCTCATAGCAAACTCAAACTCTAGGGTTTAGGTGATTCTCTTGCCTCAGCTTCCTAAGTAGCTGGGACAACAGGCACTCACCACAATGCCCAGCTATTTTTGTTGTTGCAGTTGTCATTGTTGCTTTAGCTGCCCAGGGTGGGGTTCGAACCCTCCAGCCTTGGTGTATGTGGCTGGCACCCTAACTGCTGAGCTATAGGCACCACCAACATTGGGCTAGTTTTTCTGTTTTTAGTCGAGACGGGGTCTCACTCTTGCTCAGGCTGCCAACCACCTTTTCAGTAAGGGATGGAGTGGCTTGAGAACCCAGGTCTCTGGAGGGCAGAGATGGTAACATCTCAGCACAGGAGGAAGATTCTGAAGGCCTCAGGGCTTCAGCTGTTGTCAGATGTGTCAGCATCGTAGTTGTTGAGTTGTAACTGAAAGCGGTAAAGAGACACAGGGCACAGGGAGGTGGGGTGGTGGAAAGAGATGGATTTGGAACAGACCTCAGGGTGAAGGCTGGCTGTATGCCTACCCACCTCAGCTGAGTCCCATTCCTGAACTTCATTTCTTTATTTATGAAATGGGGAAATTAATACACCTGCTAGGTATATATTAATACAAAGTCACTGGCACATGGTAGATGTCCAATGAGTATTAAGAGGCGTCCAGGAGCTTTCTTTCTGTTGTTGGTAAAGTCTGCCTGTGCACACAGAAGTAGAGCTGGAGAAGAGTGGCTAGGCCAATCCCTTTGCTTCACAGGGGTGGAGATTCAGAAAGGCAGCTGACTGGCCTGAGCTGTCTTTGCAGCCCCCAGGCCACAGCTTGGGAGCCTGGGACCCAGCATCCCTGATAGGAAAGGAAAAGGGGGTCAAGCTGGAGAAACCTGATCCTGCCAGGAGCTTTGCAGGTTTCCCAGCAGAGCTTGTGTCAGTTAGTTTAATGGACTCTATTGTGAGGTGAGGGTGGGGTCTCCAGCAAGGGGGGGAAGAGGGGACAGTATCTGCTTTCTCCTTTCACTATGTGAATTTCACAAATGTGCAACCTTGTACTGACTTTGAGGCCCTGTGTGTCAGGAAATCTAGGCCTGTCCATCCTTGTTGCCATAATGGCAAGATCCTGAAGGGTGCCGGCCAGGGCATAACATCCTGCCTTGCTCCTTAATACCCGGAGGGCGGGGAGTATGTAACTACTCAGATCTTATACATGTACTCTTTCCAAAAAAAAAAAAAAAGAAGAAGAAGAAAGAAACACTGTAATTAACATAGTTTTAGAAACCACACAAAAAATATTTGAAAGCTGTTGAATCAAAGACATGTTTAGGCTCAGCACCTGCGGCTTAAGCAGATAAAGCGCCAGCCACATACACCTGAGCGGGCGGGTTCGCATCCAGCCCAGGCCCACCAAACAATGACGGCTGCAACTAAAAAATAGCCGGGCGTTCTGGCAGGCGCCTGTAGTCCCAGCTACTTGGGAGGAGGAAGCAGGAGAATAGCTTGAGCCCAGGAGTTGGAGGTTGCTGTGAGCTGTGATCCCACGGCACTCTACCCAGGGCGACAGCTTGAGGCTCTGTCTCAAAAAAAAAAAAAAAAAAAAAAAAAAAAAAATAAATTTTTAACACCTGTGGCCAAGTGTGTAGGGCGCCACCCCAATATAACGAGGGTGGTAGGTTAAAACCCGGCACTGGCCATGTGTTGTGGTGGGCGCCTGTAGTCCCCGTTACTCGGG
>CAUYPK010036165.1:0-61593 GCA_963574355.1 Loris lydekkerianus
CTTCCCCCTATTCTTGGATTATAACTGGGTTATAGCTTTCATGTGAAAGCCATAAATTAGTTTCATAGTAGGGCTGAGTACATTGGATACTTTTTCTTCCATTCTTGAGATACTTTACTAAGAAGAATATGTTCCAGCTCCCGGGGGCTGGGTTTGAACCTGCCACCTCTGGCATATGGGGCTGGCGCCCTAATCCTTTGAGCCACAGGCATAATGGTATTTTTAAGGGGCATAAAGGATAGGTGTGTTCCAATTTAGTCTATTTCAAGTCTATTTCACTGCGTCATAGAAAAGAAAACACTGATTTTTAAATGGAAATTCATTAACTATTTCTGAGTTTTCAACCAAAAGTCTAATCAAATCTTCGAAAGACAAAGCAACTTGTTGAAATCGACAAATCAGTGCCCCATCTTCCTTCTGAGGCACATAAGGCTGGCCCCAGAGCCTGCAGGAGAACCTCACCCTTCTCCCTAATGCCCAGTCAAACCCAAAAGCTCACAGGCTGTGACTTGCTTTCCTTCAACCAGGGTGTGACCATCATCTTTGCAGACATAAACTTTTTGACAAGTTTAAAAATGTACTTTGGAAAACTAGAACATAGACTCTTTTAAAAAGATCTTTATCTTCCCCCTTGAGTATCTTCTTGAACAGGCAGCTAGAAGAGACACATCCCCCCACACAAAACCCACACAAGAATATCAAAATCTGTTTGATAATGAATTTAAATTTTTAAAAAATCCATACGCTAAAATCATTTTTATTTTTAATTTTTCCCTCTTTTTTCAAATTCATGGACATAATGTTTCTTATTGCAACGCAGAAACATCTCAAAATAGCTGCCAGAGTTTTACAAATAAACGCAAAACCAAGGCTTTTGCAGGACAAAAATAGTCCTCACTTCTGCTCAAAAGGTGATTGCCCTTCTAAATCTTCGTTAGGGCTGGGACCACATTGGCAGCTTAGGCACACAGCCACATTTAACTAAGACCAATTTTTTCTATCTGGAAATATTCATACATATAGGAGTTTATATCTTTGCTCCAAAATATGTATGTGCATTAATCTTTATTTTTTTAAAAAAGAGAAGCAGAATGCAAGTAGAAAGTTAAAAATTATGGATGAAGTTGATTGAATATAATTCATGCATGGTTATAGTACAGTATAAATTACTGGCTAGAAGGTTTACTGTGATAAATATTATTTTTAAAAGTGCCAACAGAAATGATGATTATCTTTTTATTTAAGTTGCCTCTAAAATTAAGTAGAGGAACAGAAGATTTAATTTCTTCATCACAACTAACACAGACCATCACCCACTTTCCCAGAGGTACTGGAATTCATCCTAACCATGTATCTAACCAATTAATCTTCTGAAATGAAAATACAGGTGATTCTGCCAATAGATCATTGAACTCAATCCCTGGAAAGTTCATTTCGATTGCAATTTTGACTCTAAAACACCCCAGTTTTGATCTGTGATTGAGTTTGAATGGGAATTCAGTCTACTGCTAAATACACGACATTTTGCATGTATAGAGTAAATCTTCTTTCAGTTCCTACATCTAACAAATGGCATAGCAGAAAGTTAAATTTCTGTTTCTCCTTATGACTCACTGCAGGGTGGTAGAAGACATTCAGTGATGTGGCCCCTGCTTCATCTCCTCCCACCTGCTGTTCAGCTCTGGAATCATTCTTTCCATCATCAGAAACTTGCCAATGTTTCCCATCTTTTAGCCTCCAAATATTTGTACCTGCTGTGCTTTCTGATAGAAAGGTTTGGTGGAAGATGATTTCCCAAGGGTCTTTGTGTTTCTGTAAGGCACTGACTGTCCTATTCTAGACAATTGTTCTAAGGATATTGTTAGAACAAATAGTCTTGTTTGTTGGAGACTCTGTCTCTGTCTGGAGAAAAGGGCATACTTGCTCACTGCCTGCTATAAAAGATTCAGCTTCCCTATGCTCAGAGTTGCTCTTCTGTACTGCAAACCATTGTGCTTGCAGGTATTACCTCTTTGCATTACCCTATGGGGACTGGAGCTTCAACACAACGCTGATGCTCTAATGCTGCTGTGGGGTAAAAATGATTCTTCCTCTCTGACCCAGGAACATCATGTTTTTTTATAGCATCAATGAAACTATGGAAGGCTAACAAATTAATTTGAAAGTAAAATAAGAATCTCAAATCCGTCATAGTGCTTAACACTGCTGTGTGTTGGAACACTGCTATGAGATGGGCAGAACACACAAATATAGGCGTAACTTTCTGCGAGAAGAAGGAAGGTGGCTCGATAGGCTTTGCTGCTCACCTTGAAATTATATATTAAAGAATATAGCTGTCCTTATCTCAGTTGTAAACATTTGTGAGAATCTTTATCCCTCCACCCCCCCACCCCCCATCATGTATATGGCTATAATAACAACCTGTTCTCTGTTGAGAGTGACTGGAATGTTTAGCCTCCTGGTATATATAGGACATGCAGATTTTGTGTGACAGAGCAAATGGAGCAACCCTAGCACTTGAGGTGGGGACAGCTCACACCGTGAAAGATATGAATCACCTGTGTCTTTCATAATTACATGTGAAGCCTTCCTTGAGAAGTTAAATGCCTTGATTTGATACAGCTCCCCCAACTGTTGGCTGTGCCTTACATGTAAATGATTGCCTGTCTATAAAGCCTCCACCAGGAAACTCTATGATTTGGTTGCTATTCCCCTTAACCTTCACCGAGAAATCCACCAAAAATAATGAAAGGTAGCCCCAGATCCTGCACCTCTCAGGAAGGCAGCTGTAAACACTTCCTGTTATTTCCCCGCACTTTCTTACCCATAATTTGGCCAACCTGAGGGCACACATATGCCACCCTTCTGGCAGTGTGCCAAATAGGACAGTTTAGACTGACACTTATTATTCTGTTGCTCTAAAAGCAAGATTTAATCTTAATTATTTAAATGGAACTGGGCAGCCTGAGGCCGATGAGCTACTGAGGATGTAATTTTGGAATCATTTTCATCCTATGTCTTCTGACTAATGAAGGCCTCTCTTAGGGATGCAAATAATTTTAAATAATATTTTCTTATGGGTACCACATGCATTCCTGGCCTATACTTACATAGGGCCCAAATGTTAACTTACCTGCCTCATGGAAACAGTATGATTTAAGATGATCGTAACACATCTTCAAAAGTGTAAGGAAAGACAGCCATAAATTGGGATCCCTCAGATGACTACAGGTCACACAGTTCTGGAAGAAAAACTGTCCCATTATTTATGTGCACCTTGTGGGCAAACATTCTAGGATGGAATGCAAATTTGTTTTCTGCATTAAATTTGAGGCACCAGGAGACATTTTTGAGCCTCTCCTTACTCTAAGTTGGCCTCATTCTTCCAGTGTTGAGAGTAGACTTAAATAAATAATATATAAGACAAATTTAATGGATTTGGCCTCAGACACTGCCAGTCATAATCAGGGTGGCCAGCAGCATAGCATACTCATGGCAATATCAGCCAGAATTCAAGACTCTGTAGAAGTGAGATAGAGACAACATTGGATCAATGAATTTTTCCCATTTCTATACATCTTGTGAGCAAGGACTTGATTGCACTTTGTTCCAGAGTATCTTTTCAAAGATGTCTGCATAGAGGACACTTGGAAGGTAGAGATAATAAAGCCAGTCATGGTTACTGCCTATCAGTAAAAGACCTGGGTTCTCTAAGCTCAGACTTTCTGTCCTATGATGCAATACATTGCTTATTTGGATGTCATCTGGCCTTCTTTGCATTTCTCTGTAAGAATTATAGCTTGAGTAAGTGCTTTAATATGTTAATTCACTGGTGTTGCTGCTGCTGTGAATGCTAAACTGTCCTTCATCTCTGACCTTGGAATCTGTGCCACCAGCATCCATGAAAACGTGGGAAGCTGGTGGCACCTGTGGTTCAAAGGAGTTGGGCGCCAGCCCCATATATTGAAGGTGACGGGTTCTAACCCAGCTCCAGCCAAAAACTGTAAAAAAAAAAAAAAAAAAAAAAAAGTGGGAAGCTAACAAATACAATTGATTTGTAAGTAAGATTGTCTAGACTTTCATAACAGCTCCTCATTATCCAGGTCTCTACCTAAATGCTGCATCCTTAGAGAGGTAACAGCGCTTCACTCTCAGTTACTTTCCCATGAATGTTATTTCTTCTCCCTGTGACCATTGTTCTTATGCCCTTTCTGAGGACCTGTGATCGTTGTTCTTATGCCCTTTCTGAGGAAGGCATTTATTGACTCTTTCTCTAGTTGAATGAGCTCTGTGAGGACAGTGTCTATGGACCCTATGTCCAAACTATTTTCTATACCTAGAACAGTGCCTGACATTAAGTAGGCATTCAACAAATATTTCTTCAATTTATTGGGCTTTCTTCAGAGAATCATAGGGATTTATAAGACAAAGATTGCATATGCTCTACCTTTTTTTGTATGGCTGAATTATACAAGAAATATATCAGACAGAGAAACAACTTCTGCTATAGATATTTGCATATTTTTATTCAGTAACATTTAACTTGCTACAGAAGGAGGTGGTTTTATTAAAGAAGGTTTAGCTGAAATATGGAACATTTTTTAAATCACAAAATGTTTAAATGATTATAAGCAATAGTTCAGAAAAAGATCATTATTCTATAACTTTATCCTCAATCTTATAAATCCACACAAATACACAAGACCAACATAACTTTCCCATGATAATGATTTTTACTGCAAAAACATATACATTTTTTATAGAAGTAAAAAAAATCCCTGATTGACAAAATAACTTGCTGGGCTGCAATTATATAGAGTAATCAGAAGCAGAATTTTGGATGGTTTCAGTGGAAAGAATGGATAGAATCAGAGATCAAGCCACCACATCAAAAACAAGCAAAACAAAATATTTGATTAAAATCAGTCTTATAGTATGGCATATAAAACATAACAGTCAATAGTATGATTAAATCTAAGAGGCAGAAATGTAGATAGTGTTTGTATGAACATCATTCTTATTTAACTAGCTCTGTGTTTAATTGTTTACATCTCATTTTGACATTTTCAGCAATTATAGTAGTATTGTACTTTGAAGAAACAAAAAGGCACAGGAAAAAAATCACAAAGAGCTTATAATAATGCCCAATACTAAACATTTTAAGAAAGAGAGAAACATGATACCCATATTGTTATGCTTTTATAACAAATGAAGAATGTGACAGAGGCCTACTTTCCAGTCCCCAAACTGTAAAGGGTCACTTCTGAAAACTCCAAAGAAAATTATTATTATCAGATTAATAATAATAGTTTGTTGGGTCATTCACAGTTTTATTATTATTATTAATTATTAATAGACATTGTTTCCTAGAGTAGTTTTAGGTTTAGAGAAAAGTTGAATAGGAAGGGTTCCCATATACTCCTCACTTAATTTTTGGTATTATTACATCTTGCTATTATATTTTTTAGACTTAATGAACAACTATCAAGCCATTATTCTTAAAGTTCATCTTTTACATTAGAGCTTCCTCTTTGTGTTGTAGTCTGTGTTTGCCAAATTCCATACTATCACGTCATCATCATATGATATCATACAGGAATTTCACTGACCATGTCCTGCATTTATCCCTTTTGTCCCCTTTTGTCAGCCTATCTTTTTCTAGGTTTGCCTTTTTCAGAATGTCATGGTATTGAAATCATAGAGTACATAGCCTTTTTAGACTGACTTCTTTTACTTAGTAATATGAATATAATCCTTTTAATATGCTGTTGGATTTAGTTTGTTAGTGTTTAATTGATAATCTTCACATCTATATTCATAAGGAATACTGATCTTATAATTTTTTTTTCTTTCTTTCCATTGCTTGTAATGTCTTTAGCTGTCATTAATGTCAGAATAATACTGTTTTCATAGAATGAGTTTGGATGTAATTACTCTTTCTTTATATCTTGAAAGAATTTGAGAAATATAGCAGGACTTCTGCAAGTTGACCATGCAAGGGACCATAACAAACTTGTCAACATAAAGAACTAGACCTATGGTACTAATAAATAAAAGTGCAGCATGATGGGTCTATGACAATCAGGTCAAATTTAGGAGGTGGTCAATGTACAGAAGTGGTCAGCTACAAAGATTGCACTTTATTAATGATAAGTCTTTTAAATATTTGAAAGAATTTGCTGGTGAAGCCATCTTATTTTGGACTTTTTTTTGTAGTTGTTGGGAATGTTTGGTTGGCTAATAAAATCTCAGTACTTATTACAAGTGTAGGATTTTCTGTTTCCTCCTAAATCTTTTTAGGTAGTTTTTTTTTGTTTTTGTTTTTTTTTTAAGTTTGCTCACTGTTTCTAGATTATGAAATTTCTTGGTGTTCAATTGTATCTAGTATTCTCTTAGAATTATTTTCACTTCTGTGGCTCAGCACCTGTAGTTCAGTGGCTAGGGCACCAGCCACATACACTGGAGCTAGCGGGTTCAAATCCAGCCTGGGTCTGCCAAACAACAATGACAACTATAACCAAAACATAGCCATGCATTGTGGCAGGTGCCTGTAGTCCCAGCCACTTGGGAGGCTGAGGCAAGAGAATTGCTTAAGACCAAGAGTTGGAGTTTGCTGTGAGCGGTGATAACATGGCACTCTACCCAGGGTGACAGCTTGAGACTCTGTCTCAAAAAAGAAAAAAAATTATTTTTACTTCTGTAAGATCAGTAGTAATGTCCTTATTCATTTTTTTTAGTTTTAATTATCTATGTCTTCTTATTTTTCCCTTGTCAATCTAGTTAGAGATTTTTTTCATTTTATTGTCTTTTCAGAGATTCAATTTTTGGTTTTGTTCGCTTTTTCTACTGTTTTTCTATTCTTACATCATTTATTTCCAATCAAATTCTTATTATTCTCTTCCTTCATCTAGCTATAGGAATAATTTGTTTTTTTCCTGAAAATGTAGAGTTAGGTTGCAGATTTGAGATTGTTCATCTTTCGTAGTATAGGTATTTACAGTTACAAATTTCCCTCTGAGCTCATCCTTTACTATACCCTGTAGGTTTTAGTACATTATGTTTTTGTTTTAATTTGTCTCTAAATATTTTCTAATTTCTCTTATGATTTCTTTTTTAGCCTTTTGGTTGTTTAAGAACATTTTTTTAAAAATATATTTGTGAATTGTCAAATTTTCTCCTATTATTGATTCATAGCTTTATTCAGTCATAGTCAGAGAAAAAATACTTTATATCATTACAATTTTTAAAATTTTATTAATATTTGCATTATTTGCATTATGGCTTAACATATAGCCTATCCAAGAGAATGTTGCATGTATACTTGAGAAGAAAATGCATTCTTTTGAAATTGAAGACAGTATTACATTTATGTTCTAGTTGATTTATAGTATTGTTCAATTCATCCCCTGGCTTATTGATTTGAATATTCCATGTATTATTTAATGTGGTGGTTGAAGTCTCCAACTATTATTGTAGAGCTACTGTGTGTTAGCATAACATTTCTCATGTTCTTCTCTCTTGAGATGAGACATTTAATATTATAGGTAATATCTGGGACTGATAGGATAACAAATTGAAAAGAAAGCACCACTGAAGAGTTTGGAAACTTAAAATGTCTTTTGTTGCTTCATAGATTGAGAATAAAAAACTTGTAGTCAATAATACTATGTTATCAAGAAGATAGAAACTATAGTCCATAGGAAAATTAAGCACTTTTTAGTGAGCTTGATATTCTGTTTCACTTTTTCACTTTCTCCCTCACAGCATTTCCTGCTATTTTTACAAATTAATGGAACACATAAGTAGTAATTACTTTAGAATAGAAAGAAAGTCAATATCTTTGAGAAGGATCAATATATTTGACATATTTGCTCATAAATAAAAATATGAGGAAGAGGGAAGAATAAATTACCAATATTAAGAATAAAAATGGGACATTACTACAGATCTCACAAACATTGAAAAAT
Organism: Loris lydekkerianus; assembly: GCA_963574355.1. Taxonomy (NCBI): domain Eukaryota; kingdom Metazoa; phylum Chordata; class Mammalia; order Primates; family Lorisidae; genus Loris; species Loris lydekkerianus. Next base: position 7,968 of record CAUYPK010036165.1, read on the forward strand.
TTGAGTATATTATGAATAATAATCTTGTTTATGAATTTGAATATTAGATGAAATTGGAAAATTTCTCAAACACAAACATACACATATGTGCACATATGTACACCCTTCCAAACAAAGCATTAGATGATCTGAATAGTTCATTAAGTATTACATAATTTGCTTACAAATTAAAAACTTTCTAATAAAAAAACTTCAGCCAACTTGGCTTCATCAATCAATTAATTTCAAAAGGAAGAGATAATATCAATCTTTCCCAAAATATTCCAGAGAACAGAAAAATCAGGGAATAGCCCAACTCTTCACAAAATCTGACAAAAACATCTTAAGAAAAAAATTATAGGTTTCTCTCCTATAAAGTAAATGCAAAACATTTCATCAAATTACAAATTAACCTTGGGTTTATAACTGCAATGCAAAGCTAGTTTAACATGTAAATCAGTTAAATGTAGAAATTTCTTCCCTCAAATTTGGAAATCTTTGATATGAATTCTGAAAGGTGTTTGTGGTATATGTCTGCCTTTGGTCTTTCAGACCAATTTTTGAAATGGGGGAAAGTCTCCAGTGCATTCAACTTGATGGACTTGTGTAATGATTCCTGATAACAACTTATTATTCATTTTATTGTTTTAAGAACACAAACTCATCAGCAAATCATCTAATTCATACTTTTCATTAGATATTATGTAAAATATATTTCTATTGTATTTACAGAAGAGCTGAATCCCCTGGAGTCACTGATTGCTTTGCCCAAAGACTGCATCATCACCAATGTATGCAGGGGCAGAGGGCCTCAGTCTTAGTCTCTTACTCTGCCGATGCCATCTTGAAATCCTCCATACTTTTTAAGCAAGGGGGTCTTCATTTTTATTTTGCATTCGGTTCTGAAAATTATGTAGCCATTGTCATCTTACCCTTTGTTGGGCTGTTGTTTCCTGCACAGGCAATGTTGGAGTCAACCAGATTTAAGGTGAGTTTTCTACTTGGGTAACATGTGCCTTAAATGAAAGGCTTAATGAATAGATAGATGGCCAAGGATGACTGCCCCTTTGGAACTGATGTGTCCCAAGATGGGTATGCTACACACTGAGGAGAACTACTCATGGGAGATGTTATTACTAAATGGGCTGGACTAGCTCAGAAACACATTTTTTTTTTTCCTGTGCAAACTTGATGATCCCATACACAGAGTGTGCCCAAAGCTGGTGTTTCACTTGTATCACCGAATATGGTAAAAAAAAAAAGTTGAACATTAAATGTAGTATTTTTTCTTTATGTTATATTTTGTCCAAAGGTACAAATGTTAATAAAACACAGTAAAGGATGCTTGGTATTTTTGAGTCAAAAGTGTAGAATACATAATAAAGTATCCACAACCTCTTTCCTGGACCTGAATAGTTCTCTTTGTCTTTTAGTCATTGAACAGAGTGTAACTAGGCAACAATAATATTTCCCCTTGATATTAAATGTGAGGTTATAGAAATCCACAAAATTGAGTGAAGTAGACATTCTCTTAAACTAGAGACAGAAGTGTAGATTAATGCAACTTCTCTAAAGAGCAATTTGACCATACACCTGCACATTACTCAAAAAAACATGCAAATATATATATAAAAGTATGCATAGTCTCTATTTCTAGGAATTTTTCATAAAGGCATTATGTTCACTTAAAAACTGAGATATGTTTACTCCATCATTTACTATATAACTGACTAAAATAGTATAATATTATTATATAACATGCTCTAATTGTGGGATTAAAAACTATGTAGATATGAACATGTCCTGCTTAACAGTGGGTATACATTTGGAAAAATGTGTTGTTAGCCAATCTCATCATGTGCAAACATCACAGAGTGTACTTACACGAACCTAGATAGTATAGTCTAATACAAGTACATGCTCAAAACATATGGGATAGTTCGTTGTTCCTAGGCTACAAACTTGAGAGTGAGAAACCAGACTTAAGGGGAATACCATCATTTAGGACATGAGCATAGAAGACTCAGCAGATAAGAAAAAACAGGATTCTGGGGAGAAAAACAAAAATGTAGAAGTGAAGCTTCTTGGATTTAAAGAGCAATGACTACTTGAATCACAGAGTAAGATAAAATACAGTTAAAGAGAAAACTGAGGATGGAGAGTTCTCGAAAACTGCAGTTATCTAATTCCTGGTGACTTCAGGCACTGTCAGTGTTTCACAAGATCAGAGAATACACATGAAGTGAGCACACAGAGACATGCAGAGAAGAGAACGATGGGCTTAAATAGGAGTAAGACACAAATAATCAACCAGAGCATGTTGTGGAAAGATGGGAAGGGATTGACAAAGAGGAGGAGATTGACAACAGAGTGAAAGAGCAGGTAGACAACAGGAATCTCCTGGAGGAAGAACAAAGGGGTTGAACAAAGGACAGATCTGGAGGGTGCTGGTTATGTTGACAAGTTTTGGAGAAAGCAGCAGAGGAAGAGATGGATAGTAATATCAGCATCAATTTGTAAATATACAAGAATTTACAGCAAGAGGAGTTGTAATTAAAATTGAGAGATTAGAGGAGTTAAGAGTGAGTCTCTAATTTCCCTCTTAGGCAGCAGGCAGGCCAGATGCTAAGTGAGACTAGAGGAGAAGCGTGTTTGGTAGTAAATAATATATTTTATATTAGACATGTTGAGTTTTATGTGCCTTTGATATAACCAGGTGAAATTTTGAGCGGAGATGATTTTATTAATCTGAGGCACAGGGCTCATATCTGTGTTGGGTACACGGTACATGGAGATTAGCATTAATACTCATAAGATCCTGGGGTAGATAAGATAATCAAGGAAGGACATTGGAGGAAAGGGCATAAAGTCAAACTCTGAAGCAGTGGGAATACTGACTTGTAGGGTGACCCAAAGAGGAGGCCATAAAGGATCACCCTGGAAGACTCAAGAAGAAATGACAGTTCCTTGGCCTACGAGCCAAGGAGCTGGAGCAATGTAGGGGCCAAGGGTATCCAACAGGTGAGCAGAAAGAGCCGGCAGTGGTGGGAACATGAGAACAGAAAATCTCAGCATGAGAGCATGGTGCTTTAGCAAATCCTGGAAATGGCTGATCCCAGTTTCAGATAGTTTGGAAAGAGAATCTCAAGCAAGGATGATGGTTTGGCCAAACAAATATAGTAAAAATGAAGGAATGAGAGGAGTGAAAATCAAAATTATCAGAGGAAAGATTTTGAAAAACTAAGTTTCAGATATAAAGCAGACAGTTACAACCAATGGTTGAAGCCAAAGGGGTTCATGCTGGATTTGGACAAACTGAAAAAGAACCATGGAGCCAAAGCTCACCGAGACATGCTCTTCGTGGAGGCCAGCCAGCAGGCTCGGGCACACCTGCCTTCATTCATCTCAGGGGTCAGGCAGCCTGGCAGGCGTAGCTTCTTTCTCCCACCCCACCAGGTGGAAGGGAAAGACTCCAGGCCTTACACAGTAGCTGGAACAACAGTGGCTCCAGGTTAAACACTAAGGATCACTTAGGAACACATGGAAACTGCTGGCTTAATCACAGTTACTTAAAACAATCAGGCACCTCCTGGCCTTCAGGGGAGAAAGTCTAATTTAACTCATCTTCCCCACAAGGGAAAGCATCTTTCCTTTCAGTCTTCACTTTTGCCCTACTGCCCCACAGGACTACCTTGTTCTCCTAATCTTATAACTTAGAGCCCTCATGAGACTGCTCTTAATCCTGTGTACCTGAGCAGTTGCGTTCCTCTGCCTGGACAAAGCCTGGGTTTCCAGCTCTCCTGTGTCCGTAAATAACAAATAAACGTTGTCAGAATGACAGTGGCCAAGCATGTCATTCTGCCCCTTTGGGTGTATCCCTCTGGGATTTTTCCTCCTCCTCTGGTCTTTGTCCTTCAGTAGTTCTCTAATGCCTTCAAGTAGTTTTATTTAAAACAAGCAAGCAAGCAAACACACCCACAGACTTTTTTAGGGTTTCCCAGAAGGAGTACTGGTCTTCAAGACGTTACATCCAATTCAGAGGCAAAAGTTTTATACAGACTTTCACACTTACCTTGATTATTTTGACATTTCCTTATCCTTTCTTTCTGCTGTCTCTATTTTTATTAGCCGGTGTCCTTTGACTTGTTAGATTTCCTCTATATTATCCCCCGCCAATATTGAAATGTATATGTGTATTTCTTGCTCTTGACTGTTTGAATATTTAAACTTCTAAATTCACAGAAGCAGTACACTCTCTTTTCATGGACACAATATCCCTTTTTCCTTTGAGACTATTACTACAGCATTTCTGACCTGCAGCGCCTTCTGTTGACCTGTTATCTCTACTTCTGCAGATTTCTACTTTCTGTCTCTCAGTGATAATTGCCCTGTGTTCCAAGCAAAAGGGAAATCTCAAATTGAACTTACAGCAATAATTGAATAAACCTCTCTTCATTACGTTATTTCAAATCAGCCCGACTTATCACCCTTTTCCACTTTTTTGACTGGTAAAGAAATTTTCATCATTACACCAGTACAGCCAGTGACCAAGTGTACAGACCTTTACAGGTCATCTGGGGGAAGAGAGAAGGAAATACGAGAATACATATCCATGAGCGTTTTTCTGACTCTTTCTGACATATATCACGTTTATTTCCAGAATTATATTGTGTAAGGTCCTCAAAGGGCTGTAGGCATTTGTACATACCCTATACACCCCGGGAACCTGACACACATTAGTAGGTCAAGAGAGCTTGTTTGGTTGAATTCCTGCTGGAATTGTGGGATACTACACAGTCAGTAGAAAAGCTGCCAAAAGTTAGCAGGGTCTTATGGCAACAGCTAAAGCGCATGTAACGTGATAACAAAAGTTGTCTGAGAAGAAATTGAACTTTAAGAAATTATGTTCTCCACGAAGACAGAAATGTTATTTCCCTGAGGCATCTTAACTTTTCAATATCAATTAGAAATTATAAAGGTGACAAAGTGACTCTTGGACAGAAATGGTTGCAGTGATCCCTGTTTTTTTTTGTTTGTTTGTTTGTTTTAATTAAATCGTAGCTGTGTACATTAGTGCAATCAAGGGGTACAATGTGCTGGTTTCATATACAATCCGAACTATTCTCATCAAACTGTTTAATATAGCCTTCCTGGCATTTTCTTAGTTATTGTATGTAGACAATTGTATTCTGCATTTAGTAAGTTTCACCGGTACCCATTCTAAGATGCACCGTGGGTGTGGCCCCACTTACCCTCCCTCCACCCAAACCTCCCCCCTCCTGTCCCCTCCCTTGGCCCTTTCCCCATAGTCTTGTGCTATGATCCCTGTTGTTAATGAGCATCAGTGAGTTGATTTTTCCCCCTCTTTCTTTGGCATTTTCTTTAATCAATGTGATATATTCTTAGATCTGTTCATGGGCTTTTTAATCTGGTCAAGAGGTTGTCAAGCTGATTTTGAACATGAAAAGGGAGTGGAACAAGGACAGGAGCATGTCACTGCCTAATTTTGCAGGAGTACTTCAGATTATTCAAGCTCCTTAGTTTTATGGCTTTATTTACAGACTATTAGAGAGAAAAAGCAATCAAAACCAAATTACCTAGCTCACACCTGCATGGGCCTGCAAGTGATTTATGGCATCATGACTGTTAGGCTGGTCCCAAGGCTGTGTCCTGTGCTCCAGCAATCTTCATCTCATCTGGGCTTCATCAGGGGGCTGCCCTGTGCACTGGGGTGGGGCTACTTGGGGCAGCCACACAGCACCGGGCAGGGTTAGTCTGTGGCTGAGACAATGCCGTCTTCCTTAGTTACAGCCATTCGGAAGCTACTAAAATTTCCTCAGCATTAAGATTGTGAATTCTTATCTATTCAGATCCTATGCTTACCTTGGTTTTTGTCTGAATAGATGTTTCACAGTTCCAGAGAATTTTGTTCCTCCTTTGCATCTTCCTAGTTTTATTTTCCCTGTAAATTCACAGTGGATATATAGACAGGGCAATCTTTCCCTCATGACTGCTCCTTTCTTGATTGTCCAAAGAAATGGAGGAGTAAGAACAGCTCAGACCATCATCATCAGCACCATTATATTATTTAAAATAGTTATTGTTAGAGAGAAGTATGGAAAATCCTCAAAGATCTAAAAGTAGACCTTCCATAGGACCCTGCCATCCCATTACTAGGTACCTACCCAGAAGAACAGAAATCATTTTACCACAAAGACACTTGCACCAGAATGTTTACTGCTGCTCAATTCATAATTGCCAAGTTGGGGAAGCAACCTAAGTGCCCATCAACCCAGGAATGGATCAACAAACTGTGGTATATGTATACCGTGGAATACTATTCAGCCATTAAAAATGATGGAGACTTTACATCTTTTACATTTACCTGGATGGAGCTGAAATACATTCTTCTTAGTAAAGTATCACAAGAATGGAAAAATAAATATCTAGTGTACTCCATACTAATACGAAATCAATATATGAACAATTACATGCTCATAAGAACAATCAAAAACAAATACAGTCCGGTTTGGGGGTAGAGGGAAGTGGGAAGGGGGATGAGAGAGGATGTTTGGCAGAAGGAAGGAGAGCATGAGGTGGGATCTCACCTAATGTGCATACTGTGAATGTGTATAACACACCCCTGGGTGAAGGGCTCTTCTACAAATGAAACTTTACCCTGGGAGTGAGAACAATGTAACCTAAATATTGTACCCTCATATTAATTTGAAAATTATAAAAAAAAATACTCAAAAAATAAATAAATAAAATGGCTTTGTCTGTTATTTAGCATATGAAAGATAAGAGGAAAGTGAGCCCCTTACGTGTACTTTGCACAGACACCATGTATTGATTGACTGCCCCCTCCAGACCAGACATTGTTCTCAGGGGCGTATAAGATAGAACATGTTCCTACCCTTCTGAATCTTCTAAGGTAGTGAGAAAGTCAGACAACACAGAATCTGCCATTAAATAAACAATTTCTGTGAATAGGGAATCACTGAGAAGGAATTAAACACCTGAGAGTCGGGGCTGGAAGCGAGACCTATGTGTTGTAACCTGAGCAAGTGAAGATTTGGGAAAAGGCATAAAGCCAGGGAACGTGGCAAGTAAGAAGGGCCCATGCAGATCAGGAGGTGGGCGTGTCTGAAGATGACAGGTGAGATGGTGTGGCTGCTGTGTGGTTGAAAGGGAAGAAAGCCCGGGCGTGGAAGGGGGTGTCAGCAGAGGTCGGGTCCCAGGGGGCCTGGTGGTACCCAGTGAGGAATGTGCACACATGCATAGATTGATGCGTATGAGAATTACTTTTAGCAGAATAGGGCTTGGATCTAATTTATCTTCTTAAGGATCATTTGCTGTTGGTGAGGGTGTGGAGACATCAGAACCCTTATGCACTAGTGGTGGGAATGCAGAACTGTGCAGATGCTCTGCAGAGCAGCAGAGCAGCTACTGGAAAAAATAAAAATGGGGTCACCGCATGACCCAGCAACCCATTTAGTGACACATACACAAAAGAATTAAAAGCAATTGTCTCGAGAGGTATTTGTACATATTCATAACAGCATGGTTCACAATAGTTGAATAACATTCCTACAAGATATGCATTATCTTACTAAATTTGGAGGTGGCAAACCAGGTCTGAGAGAAGTGGTGAGCAGGAGGCCACACTCTTTCCATTGCCTGAGGCTGCACAGGACCTGGGCATGATCTGCCCTTGCCAGCACCTGACATTTCTCATTTAACTTTACGTGACAATTAGCCTCTGATGAAAGAGAAGGTCAAAGGAAAGCTAATGAAGCTTGTCAAGGTCAAAACAGGTAGAAGGCAGTTTCTACCGGTTCCGGCTCCAAAGTCCATCTTCTGCCCCAACCATGCAGAGCAGTGACCCGTCCCCAATCTGGGGCAGAGTCATGCAGACAGAGCCCACGGCCTACTTTCTCCATTCACTGAGGTCACACAAAAAAGGTGGAATTGTATTCTGTGTATGATTTTTTTTTTTTTTTTTTTTTGAGACAGAGTCTTACTTTGTTGCCCTTGGTAGAGTGCCTTGGCACCACAGCTCACAGCAACCTTAAATTCTTGGGTTTAACAGATTATCTTGCCTCAGCCTCCCAAATAGCTGGAACTACAGGTGCTCACCATAGCTATTTTTGTTGTTGTTGTTGTTGTTGTTGTTGCTGCCATTGTTGTTTAGCAGGCCCTGGCCGAGTTCAAACCCACCAGCCCCCAGTGCATGTGGCTGGCGCCCTAACCACTGGGCTATGGGTGCTGAGCCTCTGTGTGTGTTTGAAATGATTTAAAATGTAAATTTTGGAAAGCACAGATTAAAATCCCATGAGTGAACAGGTTTTACCCCTTTGCTGAGAGATAAAATAATTTTAGGCCCAATGTCAAACAAAATCAATCTACTGCGGGGTTTTCAAACTCTAGTTCCATACTATCCGGTTCTTGAACTTGCGGGCAGAAAGCATTTTACCCAATAACTTGTATTTCTTGGAAATGTCCATTTAAACATTCTGGAATCTGGTATTTTCCCAGACAAAGGGAAAATTGACCAAGTATAGTTAAGGATCAGCAAAATTTGGAGTAACTGGTTTTATTCTTGTTCAGTCTGTGCTTAGAGCGCAACCTGGGACAAACTGTGTTCACTATGGCTTCCCGTTCTCACGAGCACCTCCAAATCAATCCAGCTTATCACAAGCTGACATGTGAAAATGGCTAAAGATTTCATCTCATAATAAAATGTTCCCTACTTCTTCCCTGGTATAGCTTTGTGTATCATCGAATCTAAAATTAAATTGATTTATCATTTGTAAGCATAACACCAAATGCACAGTGATAGAACTGATTATATTTTTTAAACTTCCATCTATATGTCAAAAATATCATAAACAAAGTTAAATAGTAAGCTGTGGAAGAAAAATGCAAAGTACATATCAAAACCTCCAGAATGTATGATAGAATACAGAAATATAATAATACGGAAACAAAGCACATAAAAAGATCATTCACAATGACAAACACAAATGCACAAGAGGTATAAAAAAGTTGTTTAAATATACAAATGGGATTAGAGCAAGCCAAAACCTTCCACGGGGCAAAGAAAACAATCCACAAAATGAAAGAACAGCCTACAGAACAGGAGAAAATGATTCAAAACTGTCCATCCACCAAGGGATTAATAACCAGAATAGCTAAGGATCTCAAACAACTCACAAGCAAAAGAAAAAAAAAAAAAGATTAAAAAATTAGCAAAAGACCTGAATAGACATTTCTCAAAAGCAGACAAACGGCCAACAGGCTGATGAAAAAAAAAAATCAACTAATCATCTGGGAAATGCAAATCCAAACCACAATAAGATAGCATCTCACCCCTGTGAAAATGGCTATTATCAAAAAGACAAAAAATAACAGATGTTGGTGAGGATTCAGAGAAAGGGGAAATCTCACACATTGTTGGTGGATATGTAAATCAGTACAGCCACTACGGAAAACACGATGGAGCATCTTCAAAAGACCGAAAATACAGGGTGTCCCAAAAGTCACCCATAAAGTCACCCTGTGTAGGGAAAATGGGAAATTGAGGCTAAACGTATCTTTGTTTACAAAATATTCATTATGAAATTTCATAAAGTATTCTCTGTGTGTTGGCCACCTCTTTGTAAAATTTATATATATGCCTGTAAGGACACATGCATAGTACAATGGAGTATTATTCAGTCATAAAATATGAAATCCTGCCGTTGGCAACAACATGGGCGGGACTGGAAGCTGTTAAGGCAAAGAAACCAGACACAGAAAAACTAACCACGGCATGTTCTCACTCAGATGTGGGACCTGAGAAAACGGATTTCATGAGGGAGCCAGTGTAAAGACAGCAGAGGAGATGATGAAAAGACTCGAGTTACAGGGTACAAAAGGACAGGTGGGTAGAAGGAGTAAGTCATAGTGTTTGATAGTAATTCAGGGAAATTATAGTTAACAACAATTCGTTGTATATATCAAAATAGCTAGAAAAGAAGTGGGATGTTCCCAACACAAAGGAAAGGTAAATGTTTGAGGTAGTAGATATTCTAAGGCCTGAGTATCAAAACAGCACATGTACCTCAAAAATATATACAACTATTACATAACAATAAAAAAGGAAAGAAAGTTCTTCTGCTTACCAGCATAAAAATATAATGAGTGATTGTGAAATAATCATTTTAAATTAACTATAAATGAATCACGGTTGTTAAACTCTGAAAGTGCTAAGGATTTGTGAGTGTGCAGAGATTCTTTACGTATGTACTTTCTATGGGTAAAACTTTTATGGAAAACAAATTCAATTTATACATAAAAACCTTTTAAAATGTTCATACCTTTTAGCTAACAGTCTCACTTCCAGAAATGATTGTAGTAATCACAATAATAATTAGCTGAATGGGCAAACATGTATTAATACAACATCAACTTTGTGAACATGTCAATACCGCTGGGACCACAGGGAATTTCAGAAGGGAAAAATATGGGTATCTTGAGTCCTAGCAAAGGTGTGACCATTTCAGTGTATCACCCAGGGATTCAACTGCAGAGTCCCTCCTATAGAGCTTCCAGTCAACATGTATTTAATTCTTACATAGTTTAAATGTAAAACTATATAGGCACTGATAGAAATTAAAAGACATATAATGACAACTTACTCATTACTCAATCCTCATAGCTTCTCTGCCAGTTGAATTAGACATTCTTTAAGGCTTATGGAAAGCCTATAGAGACACAAATTTCTAACTCCCAAAGATTTAAACTTAGAGAGCTACGTGGAGATGTTACCTGTAAAATCCCTACCACAGTGCCTGGCATACAAGGGGTACGAGGCGGTTAGTGTCATAAAATTGTGCCCAATAGCTTAATTATTGTCAAAGATTCATGGTGTATTTCTTTTCTAAAAGGTTTTTCATTTCTTATCTTCTCCCCTCCATTTTTCTCTTTTCCTCCGTTCTTTACCTCTTCTTCCTTTCTTTCCTAACATTTTTGAGCATCTTGTAGGAGCCATGCATTTCACTAGACACTGGGGTTAATTGAAAAACAAACCCTATGCTTGTTCTGAAAGGATTAATAGCAGCTGATGCCACTAGCTTTGAAAAGAGCAACATCGCAGCAGGCAAGGAAAAGCTCTAGCATCTGAAGGCGGTGGTGCTGCTTGGAGATAATTTTTAAGACTTTCTGTTTGAAGTGGATTCTGAAGACCAAGTAGTAGTGTATCAGGAGGAAACAGCAGAGCCACTGTCCCTATGACACATCATTTTGCACTGGAAAGTACTTAGGGGGTTCGGAGATCACAGGGACGAGAGAAATGTGGGAAGAGCATCAGGCAAATGAGTGAAAATGCATCAGATCACATGCTATGACAGACGCCCACGGCAGGAGGAAGGAGGAGGAGCAGTGACTGTTCTTGAAAGAAAAGTTTTTCCAGGGAAGGAAACACTTCAGGTGGGCTTTGGAGACAGAAGCGGGTCTTTATAGTGCCTACCATCCCCATAGCTTTTTGTGATGCTGCTTTTCTGGCTCTGGTACCCCGTGCCTCACAGAGGGAAGGAGGGTGGGTCTCCCTCTGGGCTCCCATAAGGACGGTACCTTCGCTGCCACTTGCCATTTCTCCAGGTGCCTGGGAGTACACAGGCATCTCATGTGGGCTGCAGCATTTCACCATTAGAGAAGCTCTTCAAAGTGAGCGAAATTAACTGAATTTTATGAACAAGGAAAATAAATCCCAAGAGATTGAAGTTAGTGGTTATCATGACAACAACTGGTCACAGAGAAACGATGTCATGGTCACTCTGATATCATGTTGGATGGCACAGCTGCTACTACAATCTCACTTGTGCTTCTATGTGCTCAATTATCTCGACCTACGGCCAGGTGGTTTGATGTGAGGGCAGGGGCTCTGCTTGCTTGCTTGTGTTGTGCCCTGAGTACATAGTTCTTGGATCTAGCAGGAATGCTAAAATACTGTAGGAATGAACAAATAAATTAAGATGCAAACACCTAAAAGCACCTTTGGGACTTATTCACATTGTCCTACCAAATGTGAGATTTTTTGTTTTAGATCCTTTGCCTTCTGAACTATCTTACTTGCCTCTTAAGGGCAAAACATCTTATTCACTCTCTGTAGCCTCTGCAGGGCCTACCACAGACCTTTGTCCAATGTGGGAGAGCTTGACGGATTTATTCTAAAGTAAATTATTACCCATTTATGATGGATTTGGGATTGGACTTCAGTCCACTTGCTTAGTTTGGGGAAACGATACCTAATCCCATTAGGTAGGAATTTTGTTCTCTTGCTGTTGTGAGGGAAATTGAAATCATCCCAGCCCTCCTTCCCCAGGACCGTTTTAGCTCTGAGGCTCTCAAATAGCTTCACATGCCTTGGCCTCTGTGGCTAACACAACTGTGCGGAGACCTTCTTTCCCCTATGGAAATTAATTTAAATTAAGCTTTCATATGAGCAAAATTCACAGGTCCCAGGAGGATTTCCTCTTAGGTGAAATGCTAGCAAATCATAGTTAGAGGAAAAAAATTCGAGGACAAAAATGGGGAAAGAGTTATTATTTTGAACTGACATTCTAAGCCAAGGCCATGGTACTGATTTTTTATTTTTTTTTTTAATCCAAGTTAAATGTCTGTTAGAAGTAAAATTTGAGAAATGATTTCCACACTGTAAAATACTCTTTTAATTCCCACCCATTGTTTTAAGGTGGAGATGTTAATATCTATGGTGACATTAAAATGTCTTGCTGGAGGAAGAGCTTTTCCATTCTCTATGTAGCTGCCTTGAACCTGTACACTGGAAGGAGGCTTGCCAGGGAGTCATCCTGCTGTCCATGCTGTCACAGAAGGAGCCAGTAAAGGTCCCACTCTTCCAGGTGAAAAAGTTGAGGTTGTAGATTTCAAAATGGCTGCCAAGTGTGTCTTCCCTGAAATCTACCATTCTTGTGAGAAGACAGGGAAAAATGGAAATGTTGCTCAGAAGTCCAATCATCAACCCGTAAAGAACTGTTGATGAGTGTAGTCTCTGTTGGTTCCCATCCCCATGAAGCCTCCTGTACCCGCGGGACAGTAAACAACTCCCAAACCTCAACATCTTCTGCTCCTTTTTTGGACTCCCACCAATTCACCACTATGAGTTATTTTTGGTTATTACACCTCTCAAGTATTTTGCAAATCCATCCTCTTCTCGTCTTTCCCATGCTATTGATTGCTGTTGGGCTTTCCACAACATTTTCTTGAAAATTCTTGCATCCTCTTAGCTGGGCTTATTGGAGTATGCAAAGCAGAGAGGAGCAGAGAAAGTCAGTGAGTAGAATTTAACAGCTGAAAGGACATGTCATTACTTCTAATATCAGGCATAAGATTTACTATTGCTGCACATTTTTACTCACCACCTGGTCATAGCATCACAGATGTCCACTGTCCCAACTGTCCCCATAGAAACATCATTCCTCCCTGTCTGTCTCCCATGGGCTGGGTCATGTGGTTAGCTTTGGGTAGTGAAACATGCACAAGTGACAAGAATGTGGCCAAGCAGACATTCCAAGAACCATGGAGTCCATGTCCCTTCCTCTCTGCCAGGGGACTGGAACCCTCCCAGGTAAGGATGGTGCCTTCAGTCTGCTGTTGGAACTAAGAAAGTGGGCAGAGCAGCTGCTACTGGAGCCAACATACCACATGAGAAAAAAATAAACCTTTGTTGTTTAAGCTTCTGAGACTTGGGAATTATTTCTTATTCTAACAGTATAAAACAGAAAGTCATTCATACAAGGAAGCTTGCATTTCCCAGGATATTTGATTCCTTGCAAATCCTAATTTTGTAGCAGGAGATATCACGTTTACTTTAACATCATTGGATTCATGAAACAATGTGGTCAACCTGGACTGCTACAACAAATGTCATAGATTGGGTGGCTTAAACAAAAAAATTTTCTCACCGTTTTGGTGGCTAGATGTCTGAGATCAGGATGCTACCATGCTCAAGTCTGATGAAGGCCCTTTCTGTTTTGCAGAGGGCCACCTTTTCACCATGTTCTCATGTTGCAGAGGAAGAGCTCATCTCCTTCTCTTGACTCTCTGTATAAGGGCACTAATCCCATTCCCAAGGGCTGCACCCTCATGACCTGGTTACCACCTGCAGGCCCCACCTCTTAATACACTCACATTAGAAATTTTTAAGGGACATGGCACACTGCCAGTAGCATATCTCTTGTGTAGAACATCTGAACAATATCAATTAAATGACATACTCATGGAAGGCAAAATGTGGAACATGAAGCAGACAGTTAGAAATGCTGGCTTCTCTGTTCACGTCTACTCTTTATTAAGGTAAGATGACTGAGCTGTGTGTGCTGAATGTCTCAGATCATTTCAAGAATGGTTTCTTCCAGAAATCTTTCTCTTAAAAATGATGTTTCAAAAAGGAGCAATGTTTGTAATGCTAAAACTTTTGTCCCTTTCTGTCTTTGGACCATCAACACGCCATGCTTCTGGTGACTCTATTTCCAATTCACCTTCACATAAAAGACAGCCAGCCTTCCCTCTGACACTATGTGGTCTGAAATTCTGGCAGCTGTTGCATCAACAGCAAACATTGGTTAAACCTCTAGGAAGCACTAGGTTCAGGAATCCTAAAGTTGTAAAATTCAAAGACTGTCTTCAGGAAACCTGTGCTATCACGGGGTGGGGTGGGGGGCAGAGAATGTGGAAAAAGGGAACTAGGTGTGAGACCACAGGCTGGGTTCTGAGAGCCCAGGGCTGAGAGGGGTGTGGCTCAGGGACCAGATGAGGCTCCAGGCAAGGAAGGATTTCACTTGCTCCACAGACAGGCCCAGTATGGTCCTGAAGCAGAGAGAAGAGGAAAGAAACGGCACCAGGAATGGTGGAGAGGGGTGTGACTGGAACACAGAAGAGAAAGTAAAAAGAAAGTAGGGGGAAGGGGAAAAGGAACATTTATTGAGCAATGATTGTATGATGCTAGGATTTGCATTCATTTCCTAATTAAACCTTTAAAGCAAGTCTTATGAAACCAGCATTATCATGCCCATTCTAAAGGTAAGGAAACTGAGGCATATCACCTCCTCAATGCCTCGTAGCTGACATGCCCAAGCTGTGAGTTCCTTTTCTGTTTTTGCCCCTCAGCCAGTGACTTTTGCAAAGTCTATTTTTCTGTCCTTTGACCTTTTAAACCACATTGTCTAAATATCCATTACACCTTCAAGGGGCTATTGTAAGAGTAAAATGTGAAAGAAGTTATAGTAGAGGCTCCACAGTTGACCACCTCCCTACACTGACCACCTCCTTAAGTTTATCTAATTTTTATAGACCAGACATGCACCACATGGACGTGTCTGTACAATAGGCCTAGTTTCTTATGTTGACTACCTCCACGTGTCAACCTCTTACAGTCACTTGGCTGGTCACTTACTGGGGCTCTACTGCAGCGAAGCACCCCAGTTGTAGAACTCCCACACCCTCACTCCTGTCTGCCCTCGCACGGAGGCTTCCCTCTGCTAGGGGAACTCCACCTCTTAGCCACCTGAACAGGCTCTATCCCTTCCCCACCTATCTTTCCCCAGGGTCCATGTCCCCCACTGCTCCCACGGTGACTCTCTGGCCCTCTATCCCTCTGCACTCAGCTGTGGTACTGATTTTTGTAATGTCCAAACAGTTATTTCTACATCTGTGTCTTTTATTTCCATCTTCACTCCATGAGGCTGAGGTTTCTGGGCAAAGGGAATCACTGGCCATGGATTTATTTGTACACCATTGATTAGCAGACAAAGAGCCTGCCTTGTGCCATGAGGGTGCTTGGCATTGAGGACACAGGGAAGTGAGAGCGACTGGGATGTGACCCCCCAGACTCACTCCATTGGCTGATGCAGGCAAAGGCCTGGGTAGTGACAACAGAGGCCACTGCACAGGGAGGGGGCGCAGGATCATCTCCGAGGAGGGGGCCCCTTGCCTGGGTCAGGGAAGTGGGAGAGCCATCTGGAGGGAGAGTCATCCAAACCAAAATCTCCTTGGCAGGTGAAGCTGACTGAGAGACGGGGGAGGCAGTGAGGGTGGCCCTGCTGGCCCCCAGCGACAAGGTCTGCGCACACTTTTAGTAACAACATTTGCACTAAAGGGAAAGTGCTCCCTGAAAGCTGTTTGCTACCTAAGATAGATAAGTTCCCAGTGGTTATCAGAGATTGGGTGAAAGCATATCAGTATTTGCAACTCAGCAACGCAAGCTTTCGTGTACTCTGAGTGAGCACTCGGCGTATCTTCTAACAAATCCTATATATGCCCTGATTTATCATTTCTTACTGCCTGTTCAGCTTATCTCGCTTTCTGAAATAGCCTTTCAAGCTGGAAAGTACAGCTGATTGTGGAAGGTGTGTTTATAACTTGGTGACAAAAAAAGGAAAGTTGGGCAAACACAGTTGAATCAGATAGTTGGGGGTTTTATTGAGTTCTGGGAGCCACTTTTAATAAACTTTCCTGATGCTCAGTAAAAGGATGTGGTCTCCATCAAAAGCTCTTTTCGGTAACCAAATCAACAAGAGGAGAAAAATACACCTACACAGTCCCAGGTGCAGCCGAACTGCAGAGAACTCTGAGAGGGTGTGGGGTGTCCGCCTCCTGCCGGTCGTGAGAGGCTCCCTGGGACTGGCAGCAGAGTTCTTGTAAAGTAAAATCACAGGTGTGTGACAGCACTCAGCTTCTTTTAGTTCCAAGCTTGGAGGATACAGGGCGGATGTCTCTCTTCTCTCCTAACCTAAAATCACAGATTTCCTTCCAACCTAGAACTTTCCCACTCTCCCCCTCAATCCTGGACCTTTAGTCATCATTGAAATATATCAAGTAGTCCTGATTTCAGCAGTCCAGCACCCATGCTCCCTCCTCAGCCAGACAAGCACTCAGGGTGTGGCAGCGCTGAGGGAGGAGGGGGCTCAGGTGGTGGAGCAGAAGACCGTGGATCTCTCAATCCAAGATGGGCGAGGCCCCCTTTGCTCCGCCATTCCCAGCATTCACTCAATTGGGTTAAGAGGATTCCCCTGCCTAGAGAATGTTCACCAAACAAAAGGGGGGTGGGAGAGGCAGGAGCACCCTGCGGAGATGCTGCCAGTTCCTCTGTAGAAAGCCCCTCCACAACCACTGTTCTTAGCTGCCTCCGCATCCTTCAAGCACATTTGGCCCCCACTTTCATTCCATGTCTGTTATGTCCCAGATGCCCCGGCAGACTTCCTGACGTAGTACCTTGCTATTTGTCTTTTGCTGATTATTTTTGACTTCAGGTTCTTATGATACGACCGTCAAGATAATGTCTACTTTTAAAATCTCTTTTGAGGAGTTACTGACAGTTGTAAGTAGATTAAAAGCCAACCAGACAGGCCCACGTCTGTGTCCTCGGCCCCCGCTATGTCAGCTCCAGCTCCGGGCTGTGCACCCACACGGCATAGTTAGCATACATCTAGCCACACTGTAGCCACAGTGATAGAAACAGAGGCAGGTGTCATAGTGCTGCTGTAACAGCATGTGCCAGCCCACCGTGCCCTCGGGTACTCGGGTGCCTTCACAGACAACCTCTCCCGTATGCATTGTGGTCACCCTGGAAAGTGGGTCTCATGACAGTCATTTAACAATCACAGGAACTCGGGCTGAGCAAGTTCAAGTGACTAAAAAGGGTGCAATGTTTGCGTGCAGCCAGAGTTCACACTCAGACCCCTGGGTCCAACGTCAACACTAGTCCTCCCAGAGGACTCTTCAAATAGTTCTCTTCAAATAGAAGATTTGACTGTCGGCAGGGGGGAAGCCACTGCTGCCTGGCCATTCTCTCCCCTCTGCCTGCATGGCCGCAGGAGTCCCAGAGTAGCTTCCCTCCACACCCGCAGAGAGCAGGAAGACAGGGCTCTCCCTGAAGGATGCCGTCCAGTTTCCGTCAGACTCAAAAACTTCCCAGGATGTTAGGCTTACCTGGGGGCATTTGGTGAGTTTTTACAACTAAGTTTCTGTGGCTCTGTCCCAATACACCTCACAATGATTTCTGTCTAAATTATTTTTTAGGACTATTTTCAAAGATGTATTTTATTTCTGCATTTGAAGGCTGAGGGTGGTAGACACTGATTGTATCCGTACATTACTTTCAACTTTCCTATCATATCTTCCCTAGTTTTCTTTTGATCTTTTCAGAGGACTCTAACTTAAATTGCTTATTTTATGACTTTTTACATGTCAGGGATCTCTTTATTGACCAAGGTGGAACTTCTGCACAATATAGGGAAAGCATCCTTCTTTGGGAGAGGCTGAGTATAGGAACCAGGTAGGAAATTTTCCTCTCTCCCCTCTCTTCACCCAATGGCTTTGAAATAGACAAATTATTCCCCTTTCCAGGTGAAAGTATTGAGGGAAAAGGGGTTAAATAATCTTCCCACTGCCACACAGATAGAACAATGTAAAATAAGGACAGTTTCATCTGAGTCTAAAATTATATTTTACCTCAAGAAAGAAACATTTTCATTAAGTGAACGTGAATTTCTTTTGCTGAATGTCATGCTAGCGTGTTCTGTGGACCAGCCTGGCAAACTATGTGGTAGGAGGGGCAGGCAAGGACTGACTGTGTGCCTCAGAACACGTTCACCCAACCACACACAGAAGTTTTTTTGCACTTGATGGGAACATCAGGCAATGAAGCACTTCACTCTTGAAAATTATTATTCAGAAAAATCCCAGTGGGCTGATGTGACTTGAGGTTACATGGTTGAAAGGACTACCCTGAAATGGCCAAACTTCCCTGCGGACATGATAGCCCACATCCCGGCACCTGTCTCTGCCTACTCCGCTAACATGCAGTCAGCTGCATTTCACTTCCCAGGGAAAAGTGGAGCTTGCAGTTGGTCCCCGCTGAAAGGCAGCATGATAGTTAGTGAACCAGATGTCTTGACACATAGGAGGCTTCCGGGGCAGATACCCAACCACGAATTCTCAATTAGGGAAATCTACAATTAGCATGACAGCAAGGAGAAGGGTCTGGTGTGCAATTAAAAGATTTTTGGCTAGTACTTATTTTGCTGAGATATCAGTTAATAGCCTTCCAAACTTTATATGAAATCCATTTATTTGCTGGAAAATGAAACCATTTATAAAGGAATTCAGTAGAGTAACTTGATAAACTTGTGCTAGGTTTGTCAAAAAACATCTGCTTTAAGGCTAAACATTATAGATTCCATGATCTGATGTAGATAACAAAAGGCATAATCCTCACGGATTTGAGAAGCCTTGAAAAGTGAGATGAAGGTGAGAAAGTCCAATAACAATGAGAAAAGATTCTTCTAATGGCCTCAGCAATTCTAATGTGTCTTGAGCCCCAGAAGGTTTTGTGGTCTGCAGCTGCAGATGACAATTCCTTTTCTTTTCTCTTTTCTTTTCTTTTATTCTCTCTCTTTTTTTTTCTCCTCAAACTGAATTTTAACAATGAAGCAAGTGATTGCAGTGTGGCAATAGACAAAAACTGTTGTCAGAGGATTGCCTGCTGGAGGAGGCCTGGGAAATCCATGCTTCCAAGTCACAAACAATAGGTCTTTAACCTAACACATTGCCCCAAACT
This sequence comes from Loris lydekkerianus, assembly GCA_963574355.1. Taxonomy (NCBI): domain Eukaryota; kingdom Metazoa; phylum Chordata; class Mammalia; order Primates; family Lorisidae; genus Loris; species Loris lydekkerianus. The sequence goes on from CAUYPK010036165.1 coordinate 27,568, forward strand.
GGGTGGTAAACACAGTTCCCAAAATTGTCATGGTCCAATGTATTAGGAAGTTTACAATAAGAAGAGCTTAGCAGAGTTTTCTGTTGCTCCAATTAAGAAGTCTTAAACAAAAGTTGCGTTCACAAGATGGACAGCAACTTCCTCCAGGCTGGAGTTGAGGAAAGAGCCTCACTGTCACGTGTGTCCTCATCACAGCCACAACACAGATAAGTAGGGACATATTACCTAACTGCCAGGCCCACGGAGGAGGTGGTGGGGGTCCAGATGGGGATTACTAAGGGAACAACAAAATTGACTCAGATTATTGTTTCTGTACTCACCCATCTCTTCAATTAAGTTGTATTCTGATTTAAATAGATAATTAACTTTTTTCTGCCCCCAAAATCTTGTGTGTTTTAATGCCATTTAAAATGTATTCTAAGAGATGGGAATGACTCCTGATGGACACGCCATCCCAGTGAATGCTCATGCATCCATTCTTCTCACCAACTGATGGATAGTTCAAAAAGCACAGCATTATCCTTCTAGCTTTGGCAGATACAGAAATAAAATATATTTTAACACTCTTATCCTGGACTGAGTCAGATAATCAAGAAGGCTGAACATAAAATGCCTAATGGTGTGAATGATCGGTAGGCTTCTCAGAGAAGACAGGCGCTAAATAGAAATAAAAGAGTGGGAGTTTTCTAGACCAACAAGGATAGGAAGGACAATCTAATTCAAAGGAATTACATGCAGACATAACATCATGAGATAGAAGCAATAACTAGCATTTATTCAACATTAGCTATAAGGCAGGTGTAGGATAAATGCTTTGCATGCACTATTTCAATTACTCATTGTAATAACCTTATGACACAAGTACATAAAATAGAGACTTAAAGAATTAAATGAACCATTAAAGTAAAAAATGTAGTAAGTAATGGAAGTGGGATTCTGTCTCGGGTTTCTTTTCCATTCTAGAAACTGAGTTTCCACATCCACGACTTGGAGGTGAGGAGTCAAGATAAAAAGAGGATGAACCGTAAGCAGAAGCTATTCAGCTGGGATATACAGCTGGGACACACAAGAGTGTTTACAGCACTTTAAACAGGAGGGTGAGATGGCCATATGGATATTTTCAAAAGGTACCTTTTATAGCAATTTTGCACACGGGTATGTAAGGAAGATCTTGGAAGGACTAAAGGCTGAGAGGAAAGTGGAAATTGCAACCTGGTGAGAAGTAATGAGGGCTAAACAGAGGCAACTTCATGTAGATGGTACGCTGAGGATGGATTCACAAGATATTTGGGAACTAATGATCTGCATGTTGAGCAGAGGAGAAAGGTCTCAGAAATGCCTGAGTGTCTTGGTGGAGAGCCTTGGTGAATTGTACCACCCATAACCAAGATTCTGTAAATAGAACAATCACAACTTCCACTGGTGCTGTGCTATCTATTGACATCCATAAGCTGTCCCCAAGGACTGCCATGGAACAGGGCAGGGGGCATATGCAACAGCAAAGACAACTCCCTGTGTGGCAGGAGCTCCACAGAGGTCCAGAAACAGTAAAGCCACACACACAATGCTACAAGCAGACCCACCTCCTGCTCTCCTGTGAGACTGGAAAGGGAGCACAGGCAAGAGGCTGCACAGGACACCCAGGAAAAATGCTCACTGGGGAGCTGCGTTTGTGCAGCAAATGGCACTAGAGAAGGGTTGTAAGCTTAGAAGATAAGAGGACACAAGAGCAGGCAGAGAGATAGCTCTGCTGGCTCATTCATGGTGTCAGGCCTGGAGTTAAACTTCACATAGAACCTCGTGTACACAGACCATGGTAGAGTCCTCATGTAGTGGCCATAGTAAGTGATCTGTTGTTTTATATTTTCTCTTTGTGTTTCACTGCCTCTTGAGACATGAGTGTGTATTGGCATTGTGAAGAGTGCAAGGTAGCATTGAAATGACCAGGTTCCACCCCAAGGAGTCCGAGTCAGGATAGATGGTGGGGAGGGGACCATGGTCATCTGATTCATTAACAACAGCACCCAAAGTAGTTTAGATGCAAGTCTTGGAAGCACTTACTTTGGGAAACACTGCCTTAGGACCGTTTTTATCAGGATGATGCACCTAGAAAATTGTATATTGGAAAGTGCAAACGGCATTGCTTTTTTTTTTTTATTAAAATGGTTGCTAGATACTATAATATGAAATGAAAACAAAAATTCTTTTCAATATTCAAATCAGAGTCTTTAGATCCTTTAGGACCCTCTTTTACTCCGTACTCTTTCTTTCTCCCTCTCCCTGTTCTATTTATCTCCCAAACTCCACATTTTCTCTCCTCCCTTTTCCTTGCCTCACGCTCTGCTATTGTGTCTCTTTTCACTTTTTCTACGTTTCTTGTGTCAGCTCTAAGCCTCTTACCACCTTGGTTTCACCTTACTCTCCTATGCTGTTTTTCTTTTTCATATTTGCTTCTTCCTTTATTACAGTAGCACCCATGTTTCATGGTCATTTCTTCACTGATTAATTTATTGGTTTTCATTGATATTGGAATGTGTTAAGTACATTTTTGCATCTACTAAGAAGACCATATGATTTTTCTCTTAATTTTGCAAACATGGTGAATTATGCTGATTGGTTTTTGACTATCAAAGCAACTTTGTATTTCCTTGATAAAGTGTCCTTAGCCTGACTGGGGGTGGGGTGGGTACACGTACACCTGTGTATGTGCGTGTAAACATGCACACACACACACACACACAACACACACATACTCAGTTTGCTAATAAATTCTTTAAGAGTGTGTGGTACGTGTTACGTGTCCATGAAGCATATTGGTCTACACTTTTCAGTTTTTGTAATGCCTTGATCTAGTTTTGATAGAGGGTAATTCTGGCTTCATAAAATTAGTTGGGAAGTGTTCCTTCCTCCTCCATTTTCTGAAATAATTTTTGTAGCATACCAATTATTTCTTTCTTAAATGTTGGATAGAATTCACCAGTGATGCCATCTGGGCCAGGAGTTTTCTTTTTTGGAAGCTTTTTAATTGTGAATATGATTGCTTTAATTGACAGAAGTCTATTTTTTTTTTTTTTCTATATCTGCTTAGGTTAGTTTTTTAAATGAGCATTCTTTAAGAGATTTTTCTATTTTGTCTAATTTATTAAACTATTGGTATAAAATTGCTCATAATACTTCCCTATGATTACTTTAATTTCTATAGTACCTTTGCTGATGCCTCTCTTTCATTCCAGATGTTGTAATAGTAATTTATGTCTTATATTTAATTTATTCATCACTTTAGCTGGGAGGCTATTCTAAGTATTATGAGCAATGAGTTGTGGCAATTTTAATTTCTGTTGTTTTTTTCTCCCTAAGGGTGTCATTTGCTTTCTTTTAGTAAGGAATTATCATATCTTGTTTGACTCAAGTTGGAATTGTGTTCTTTTTTTCTTTAGCTCAGATCTCAATTGAGATACTTTTTTTCTTCAGCTGAGTTACTTTAAGTGCTGTAGCTAGAGCTGTGAACAGATATCATTTGGGTATTTCCCGACTCCTTTTCTTCTGGGTTTCTCTGTTCTTTCCTCTCCTTCCTATTCTCCATTTGCAACAGATTTTACTTGAGTCCATGATGAAAGCTGTGATAATGTCAACTACACCATATAATTCTCACCCTTGGCTGGGTACTGCCTTTCCTAACCTGAGAGCTTCTGCTAATTCTCCAGTGCCTCAGATGACTTTCTTTTGTATTCAGATATTATACTTGTCATCTATAGAAAAGCTGATCACATGCAATGTTACTTGGCTATTACCAAAAACAGATCTAAATCTTTTTCTACTCTCATTTGTTTTTGAAAAACCTTTTGATAAAAGGAGAATTTTAGGTTTGTTTTCTTTTTGTTTGTTGTTTCACTTGGCTGTATAAAGATCTTGGTCCATTGTAAACTATCTTACATTATTTCTTACAAGAAGTCTGTAGTCATTCCTATTTTGTCCCTCTCTATATAATGTGTCTTTATTCTCTTGCTCCTTCAAAATGTTCTGTTTTTCAAATTGTTCTATAGAAATTTTGTTATGTGATTTTGCATGGTTCTCTTTCTGTTTGTCCTGCTTAGGTTTTCTTAATTTTCTTGGTTTTGTGGTTTGGAATAAAGAGTGATTCTTCTTTTTGATGTTTGAGTACTGACAGCTTTTAAGTTCCTCTCTTCCCTTCTTCCCTTATGTGGAAAAACCAATGAGAAAATCCAATGCTTCTCCATTGGTGAACCTCCTCCACACTTCTTAACCTTAGTATTTAATAAAGAACTTAGGCCAGTCTTCTTTCCTTCCCTGTTCTCTCAAACAATTTTCATACCAGATTGGGAAGCCTACTGTACTCTTCCCAAGAGCCTTGTTATATGAGTAATAAGCCTTTTCATACTTTTATCATTTAGTGTGTGATATTTTCAGTCTCGACATTTGAACAAAAGTTTCAGTTGAAATCCACTGTATAATCTTCAGGTGGCTAAAATACAGATTTATTTCATCAAAATTTAAAATTTTGTACCCATTCTTTCTTAAAATACTTTTTATTCCACTTCTATACAAAAAAATACTTATATTAAAATAATATGATATTATTCCACAGATTATGGAGCTTCTTTTAAGTATTTTAGGCATTTTGTTATAGTTGGGCTTTCATTTGTATAATTTCCATCACCTGACTTCAAGTTCTTCAATTTTTTTTTTTTTCTGTCAAAGTCTTTAATTTACCATTAAGATCAGTCAGAGAGGTTTTTTTTTTTTTTGTAATTTCAGATAAATTTCAGCTTTATAAGTTCATGTCTTCATGAATCTTCAGTTATGTCATTATGTTCATGTTATCATTTAAATCTTTGAGCATATTTATACTAGTAGTATTATAGTTTCATTCAGTTATGTCATTATGTTCATTTTATCATTTAAATCTTTGAGCATGTTTATACTAATAGTATTATAGTTTTGGTTGTTTAGTTTCACAATCTCTATTATTGCTATCTCTGTTTATCTTTGTCTTTGTCTTTTAATACTTGCCTGTTATTACTAACTTTGGTTTCATAATCTCTGTTATTACTATCTCTGCCTCAGTTTTTTAAATTTGGTATATGTCATTGTTTTCTGCTTCTATGTAAGCTAATGATATTTGATTGGAGGCTGGCCATTGTGTCTTAGGTTACTAAGTATTGGACATCATGCTTTGTTGTTTTCTTTAAAGACTTTAATTTTGTTTTGACAGAGAGTTAAGTGATTTGTAGATAACCACTATCATTTTAACCTTGATTTTAAGTTTTGTTAGGAAAGGTCAGGGTAAACCACTATTCAAGAGCTAATTGAAGCCCACCTGTAAGATGTGATTCTTCTGGAGTTCATACTGAATGCCGTGGGCATTCGTTAAGATTTATTTTACTCTGGTTGGTTGGTTCTCCAATACATGTTTCTCTGGGAATTGAATGACTTATAGTTCCACTGCTTATCTTAGACTCCAACAACAAATTCCCTGAGACCACTATCTAGATCTTATACACAACTTCTTTGTCTGAATAGATTCTTTCTCTCTGGTACTCTTTCAAATTTCACTCACTTCAACTGTAACAAACTACCACTTCAGAATCCTTGACTCAAGACTTGTTTCATCATCTGCTGGAGTTCTCCCACTCTTCAACAAGATCCGTAAGAACTCTCCAAAGTGAGAGAAAATAAAATCAGAGCAATCATAAGGCTCAAGTCACTTGTTTTCCTTGTTTCAAGGATCACAATTATAATTTTATCCATTGACCAATATCTGAAACAATTATTTCATATATTTTGCTTTTTTTTCTACTTGTTTGTGGTAGAAGGATAAAATTAACAAAGTACTCCTTCATTGTTGAAAATGAGAGTTCTCAGATCTTTTATTTTAAAGCTTTTAAGACTTGCTTTAAACAAACAGAGATTTAGATTCTGCTCAAATTCTACCCACATTTGGCATTTTCAATAAAAGAACTCAGCTGATGTGGTGGTAAAATCAACAAAGCCCTTTGCACATTGCTGAGTTCCTAGTGCCCTAGCCTGTTTTTCTATCTGGCCTTCAAAGAGTTTTCTTTATATTTTATAAAACAATCATAAGATCATTTTCACAATTATTAAAACAAAATTTTTTAATGTTTCAATTGAATAAATGAGATTATTATAAGAGGGGAAAAGGAGAAGGACATGAAAATAAGATATATTTATAAACAAAATAAGGACAAGTAAAATGATAAATTCTGTAGAGGGATTTTCCACATATCATTGTTTTTTTCTTTCCTTTCAAGTTCTTTTTAAATGAATGTAGCATTTGTATAATGAAAATGCCTTCTTACCAAACTGTGCTGGAACCTCTAGATATACGTATGGGAAATAAGCCCTCAAATTTTTACCATTACCTTACACCCTATACAGAAATTAATTTAAATTTTATGATGTATTTAAGGGTGGCATCAGATCTCCCTTCTTTGACATCAAATTCTGGATGAATTCTGTTACATTATCTAAATTTCACGTGAAAGTAAATTTATTTTAACACAATGGGGTGATAACAAAGAACCAAAAATAATATAATATTTTGACCGTGAGAATGGAGAGAAGAAGGCACGTAAGTCAGAAACGTCTGTTTGTGTGTATTGAAGACCGGGCATGGAGCCTCAGGGCAGCTTCCCTGAGTGGCTTCTGGGTCAGGGTAGGACTTCACCACATGGGTAGTGGAAGAGAAGGGCACAGTAGGCACAGCAAATGTCACAGACAAGGGTTCTGGGACATAGTCTTGTCCAGTGGTTTCTTTGTTCTGAAGTTTAGTGTGTGATTATTCAGCCAATTATTGAGATCTTACTATAAACAAGCACTGTGATAATACATTCATGCATATCACTTCTTCCAAACACAGAAACAACATTTATTTCTAGGTTATTACATCAGCATCTGTTCCTCTCAAATGTCCCAGGAGACAGTCTGGGGACTAGAGGCCATTTTCAAAAATTATTTCTGTCACATTTTCCTTGAAAGATGTTACAAGCTTTCTTATCTTATTATGTATCGATACACAGAACATTCTTCATTTCTTATTATATGTTTTGAAGGGGGTGTGATTATACATCGATCATTGAAAGCCTAGAAGTTTAATAATATTTCTGACTTCGTTTAGTTAGTCATTTTAACGTCTTGAAATCGAACCCTTTCTTATATGTATTATCAGCAATCAAATTTTACAAAAAAGCAAATGCAGCCTTTCAGGTCTTCTTAATATGATTAATGGGAACAGAAATGCTGAAGCAAAGAGCAAGTCTTGCATATGTTTGTGCCAAAGAAACAGAAGCTGCACCACCCCCACCCCCCCCCACCCCCCCCCCCCCGCCATGCCTGCTAGACGCAGCCAGCACACAGCCTACTGGAATAGCACCATCCCATCCAAGCCTGTCCTCAGGCCTTACTTCAAGGTCGCTGTGCCAGGCTCAAGTACATTCTCCATTCATAACCATAGCCATGTGCTATCAAAATTCCTCCAACAGAGAGGCTCTCGAGGTGTGTTGTAGGAAAGCCCAGATGAAGATCTGGCAAGGAGAATTTTCACCTACTTAGAGGTTCTGGCCTCATGTTGGAACCATTACCACAGACCATCTGTCTCCAGCTGTCAAGTCCTAAGATTTTCAGGGATCAGAGAAATGGGCTGGTTTCATTCTGATTCTCATGCCAATGTGCCTCCTGACACACTGTGGTATAAGACAATACAGTGTTCACAATGGATAGCCCCCAGTAATGGGGTTTGGTATATTTATTTTTAAAATTACTTTCTGTATATTCTAATTTTTTAGTATGATTTACAATTAGAAAAAAAAATTAAAGATATTTTAAGCTAAGTATACAGTACTGATACTGGTCTCCTTTTTTATTTTATTAATTACTTGTATATATTTATTTATTACATTATTATTTTGTTAATACTTTTTAACCTTTTCTCTATGATTTTCTTTCACATTTTCATGAAGAAAGTATGTGACTATATCTGGGGACTTCAACCCATTCATATTACTTTTAAAACCTCTGATCTCTTTGTCTGAGACTTTTTCATATGTCTGTAGTGTTTTTGTCATGTTAAAAGTTATCTTAAGCAAATATTCCACAAAAGAGAAGCATGTTATTTAACTAATGCTTTACCATGACTTGTATTCATTAACAAAGACATACGTAAACCATATTTTCCTCTTGTTTTGCATGCAAGGTGGTATCAGGGCACAAGGTGTCACTGGGTTAATTATAGGGCAAGGATTAGGACAAGGAAAGCATAATTTTAGTCACCATAAGTATATATGTTGTTATAATATTCATTTTAAAAATAACTTTGGCAGCAATTCTATGACTAGTCTTGTGCTGCAAGATAAAAAAAGAATATATTTTCTACCTTCAAGAAATTCACAATTGACTTTCTAAGGAATATAATATGTAGCAGTTTATGTAAAATGATATTGACCCAGTAGGATGGTGAGGTAAATCTGATCATCGGTTTGCTCATGTCTATTTTAGCAAATTTGTTACTTTAACCTTAGAAGTTATTTTTGGTTTTGTTTTATTAACAAAGACATTCATCTTTAAGCATTTTAGCTCAATAGTTTTGGTTTCTGAACCCAAACCCACCTGATCACATGACAACCGCCCTTCAGTAAGACTTTAGTAAGCTTGGTAAAGTCAGATGTCTGAAATGACGTTTCTTCTCTCGTTGGCTCACCCTGAGTCTTCTAAACAGATTTCCAAGAATGGGGAGAGAGATGGGGAATCTTAGCCCATTCTTGATGCTATTACAACATGCTTTAGACTGGGTAATTTACAAAAAAAAAATATATATATATATATATTTCTTACAGTTGTGAAGGATGGAAGGCTAGGATCAAGACGCTGGCAGATTGGGTGTCTTCTGTGTCCTTACATGGTGACAGGAGTGGACAGAATGAACGCTGTCATCTTATATGGTAGAAGAGATGAAAGGGCAAAGGAGCTTCACTATTTACTCCAGCACAAAATTCATGATGAGATGGATCCCCTGTGGCCTAATCACTGTTCAAAGGTCCCCCTCCTAATTCTATCACCTTAGGGTTTAATTTTCAATATATGAATTTTAGAGGGACACACATATCCAAACTATAGAGATAGCAAGGGAGTGAAGGAAGGAGGGAGACACAGTAAGAGCGAGGGAAGAAAGAAGGGGGAGAGTAATGGAGACAGGGAGAGAAAATGTCCCAGGGAGTAACAAGTGATAAAGGTATTTCAACCCCCGTGTAAGTTACAGCATAGTTGTTTATTGTTTTTTTCTTTTTTCAGGCTGAGTTATAATGAGGTAGACAACAAGAGATTATTCTGGATAGCATCCGAGAATGAAGACAGGTCTTATCCATGTGCTCCTATCTATTATGTTTTCTCTATAATTTGCTCTTTCCAAATCTGCCTGACTCTCCAAATCATTAATCAATTCTACATGAGCTTAAAACTATTTCCAGCACCAAAGATCCTCATCCTTGTCACTAAGAAGACCAGACCAGAGAAACCAACTTCCCATCATCCCAATGAGTCCAAGGACAGCAAATTTTCTACCAACAGAATTGGTGCATGTTGTCAGATAATACCCCCCAAAGATGAAAGTGGAGGAGAAGAAGCTGCGTGCAGGTGTGTGACCCTTCAGAGGAGACTGGAAGGACGGGTGAGCCTCAGCTACACTGGGAATGGGGGAGAATCTTCAGAAAGAGTGGAAGGGTGTGAATAGCCTTGCCAAAATAATAATAGTAATAATAATCCCTGAAGGACATGAAAGACTCAGAGTAAAGAGAAGTTGAGAATATTTCACAAAATGAGGCTGGAAAAACTTTTGTTAACAATTTAGGTTGAGAATCCTACAAGTAAAGGGGTTTAACTAGGATGATGAAATAATCAGATTTGATCTTTTTAAAAAGGTCAGTCTGTGCTGTGGGCAGAAAAATGGGAGGATGAGGACTGGTCCTCGGTTTGAGTATGTGAAGGCATGGACTCCATTTTTCTGACACCTTGCACGTTAACACCTGGCAAACCACGCTAGAGTCATGCCATTGCTTCCCACTCCAAATAATATGTGACAAATGGTTCTGTGATTTTCATGCCACTTTTTGGCAGCCATAGTCCCATATAGCCACACTCTAGCTTGTCCCCTGGGTGTATGAGATTTGCTCCCTCCTTTGAGGCCAAACCCCAATGGGTTTCAGACTCACCCCTTTCTCCTACATGTCTGAGTCTTCCTGGGTGGCTGAGCACATCCCTTACCTTCACATCTCCAGAGTTGCTTTGTTGCCAATTTACCTTCTGTAACTCCGGCTTTGTGTTTTTGACCCCGTGCACTGCACATTTTTCCAGTACTGGCTTGTTTTCTGTTTACATTCTTACAAGTGATATGCTTTGTCATCTATCATTTCATTGTTGTTTGTTCTTATTTGGCTATGTGACTTAGAATTTGCCTGTTTATCTATTGTTATGTGTTTCAGTTTTTGAATTTTTACAATCTGGCCAATTCGAAGATATCTATTTTGTTTTAAAAACATTATTTTTATGCAAAGCCTAGAATGCAGATCTCCAGCTGAGAATTGCCTTCTGAGCTCTAGAATCACAGTATCTCCACTCAAACATCCACTTGGTTGGTTTCCATGCATTTCCCAGTGAATGTACATGAAACTGACTTCCTGACCCCACGTTCCCTTCCCTGGTCTTCACATTATTTTCATTCATCCAGTTCCTCCGGCTGAGATATCATGGACATCTTCTCTTCCTCACCCCCATATCCCATCCCTCATCACGGTCTACATGCTCTCCCTCCAGCTTTCTCCAGCACCAACCACCCACCTGCCCAGCCCATAGCACTGGCTTCCTTTCCCTGTGGCTGCAGCTTCTCAAGTGATCTTGTTGCCCCATGGTGGACCTCTTCCAACCAGTTTTCCACATGGAAGCCAGATCAATTAAAAAGTGTAAATTTGCATTTCTTAAAAATAACTTCTTTTAAATAATGACTTCTTTGGGTTCCAAGATTACCAGGTTGAACATGATTATGGAAGAGGTGCCATTCCTCAAAGAGTGCTTAATTCACCGACTTCCAGATAAACATACCTTTTTTGGGGTAGAACTTTCCTCTAGTTTCTCTTGTATAGTGCACTGCCCCATAAATTGGACAACGTACGTTTTTATGTTTGTTTTCACAGTTTCAGGGAGGGAGCAGTCTGAATGCCTGCCCTGATGCCACCATATTTCCTGGATTATGGGTCAGACGTTTAAGCTAAACTTCGGTGCCATATGCTTGCTCTGTGTGCCAATTTGTTATCATGAGCTTCTTCATCATGGTCCTATGGTTTCTTCCAAAGTAAAAGCTGTAGTTATCTCTTTTAATTACCATTCACTCATTGTTGATTGAGCACCTACTGGGTACAGCAAACTGTGCCTCTTGTATGCACAGGAGATACAGAGATAAGTAAAGTTCAGTCACTGCCTTTAAGGAATGCGGCGTTCTGTAGGGGAGATGGAACACACAGACGGGCCATATGCGTGGTGTGTACAAAGTTGAACGGGAGTTCAGAGGAAGGAGCGGCCTGTTCTGAGGATGTTAGAAGTGAGAGTTGGGAGTCCTACAACCGATGCTGATGACAAATTCGAATCTCACTCATGGCTTATTTCTATTTTTCAATAACTTACTTTCCAAATGTTTAGAAAATAGCCAAGCATCTGTCTCCTGTCCAAAAGTGTACTTAGGGTATTTCATCTTTTGAAAGTTTCAACTTCTAAAATAGATTGCAATAACAACTGCTCAATCCAAGTTAGAATTGCTCCTTAATGAATCCAGATTCCTTATTTTGTAAAGAAATTCAGAGTCAAAGAGTTTGAATTCAGTTGTACATGCCCAGATAAGACCAAGGAAAGAAACATATTTTAAGAATGTTTCTCTAAAAATATTAGCTTTTACCAAGGGTTTTCACATCTTTTCATCTCCAAATTTCTTTTTAAAATATTTTACAAATACAGTGATATAATATACATGCATATGAAAGTGCAGTGTTTCTATATATGAATCTACATTAATATGAAAGTATAGTATGTCTATATAGGAATATATATTAATATGAAAGTATAGTATCTATGTAGGAATATTTTTAATATAAAGGTGTATGCATCTATGTATGAAAAGTAGGGGAGCGAATTTCTGTGAGGAGCCAAATCAATTGTGTGAACAGTTCGTGATCTAACAGAATTGCAATGCACAGAAACCATTCTTTAGAGCTAGTGGAATAAAAAATAAATTGATGAGGGAATAGTCTCCTCCGCGTCAACCAAATATTGTTAATACTGTATTTTTTGACATTTTTGGTTAATATTTTTGCCTTGTAAGATAAGGTTTGTTCATTTAATACTACTTCATCCTCAGCAGAGTTTTAAAATGAGTAAATGGGGATCTTTATTGAAGGGTAGAGGAGATGTGTAGGAGAATCTGAGCTCTCTGTCTTACCAACAGCAACCTGAACCATTTTCAGTGAATTCCCCCCCCCTGCATTGCCAGGAAATGTAGACAAGACTGCAGTAAGGGCTGGTGGAAACCAAGCACAAGGTTAAGACATAAAGTAAGTCATTGCTTCTGGTTGGTGGTGACCGTGACCTCACTCCAGTAACATTTTTTATACCATCTCAAGACATACTGGTTTGCAAACAATTGGATTTAACCTCTCTGTACTTGCATTTCTTCATCTATAAGATTAGAAGTTTGGACTAGGTTCCCATGGAGGTGTACCTTCAACCATAAAGTAGCTGCAGGGAACTCATTCTCTCCTTTGGTACATTGGTATCCTTAAACACAGCTTCGGGGGCTGGGAAACAGCCATGGCTGTATAAGCAGGTGCTCAAACAGGATGTTTATATAGTGCAAACTTCAGGTAAGCTAAACGAGTCTCTTTGGCATAAAAAGTTTATTGCAGCAAAGCCAGAGGCAATTTCTCATGAGTGGAGGTCAAAAGCCGCTGCCTGTAGATCAAATTGCTTACACAATTTTTTTATTTTAATTGTCTCAAATAGTGTCATTTATAAATTGGTAAATTGCACTGAAGGTTGGATTTCCAATTCAGTTTCTTTTAGGAGCTAAATAGCAATCACTCCTCTATTCTTTGACGCCCCCCATTTTCTGCTACTTCCTAGGACACTGTTCCAGGGCCCTTTGCTCATTTATATTAGTGGCCTGGGCATTAAGTGCTGGAGTTCGTGGTCTTGTTTCTAGAAAATCATAAATTGAAAGCTTTATTAACTTCAGAGTCCTCAACTGCTGTCAATTAGCATATGAGTAGTTTAGTGTGGAAAATAATTTGTACTGGAGAGAGACCGAGCTAGCTATGGGTAAGGAGGACAGCCAGGGGAATTCACTGACTTTATATTTCAGTATTTTACTTCTGAGTCCACCATTACTCCCAAGGGCTTAGGCATTTCTGTGTCTCTGTTCCAGAAAGTCTGGAGACTAGTTGTCTTCAGGCGTGGTGGTGCCAGCTAAAGGGTCCAAGGAAAATGCAGGCGACTGTCCTCTCACTTTACCTTTTTAATTTCTATTTTTACTTCTTCACATCACCCCTAGCTTCAGAAGATGGTGACTGTATTATATGCTTTGTGATCTGCGAGGCAGCACTTTCTCAAAACATGGGCTCGTGAGTACATCTATCAGCTTTACCTGGAATGATCAATTAAAAACGGAGGTTCCTGGACCCATAACTAGACTAGCTGAAAGAAGACCTGAACCAATTTGAAAGGGTGGAGGGGAGTGGCAGTGTCTAGAGCCCAGGGTGTGGACAGTATGTGATAGGACTGACTGTCGTGTTGGGACTGTTGGGATAAGACTAACTGTCGTGTTGAGACTGTTGGGATAATATTTATAATACTGATTTTCAATGTTAATTTGCATTCCACCCAACTGAAAAGCTTGTTAAAGATATGGGCCCTCAAGTTCAAAATTCCAAGATTCTGATTCACCTTAGCCTTCCAGAGTGCTACAATTATAGGCGTGAGCCCCTGTGCCCAGCCCTGCATTCCTTTCATTAATGTTATCATCTGCTGGATATTATCAAAAGCTTTTTCTGCATCAATTGAGAGAATCATATGGTCTTTGCTTTTTAATTTGTTTGCCTGCTGAATTATACTTATAGATTTACGGATATTGAACCAGCCTTGAGACCCTGGGATAAAACCAACTTGGTCATGGTGTATAATTTGTTTGATGTGTTGCTGGATTCTGTTTGTTAGGATCTTGTTGAGTATTTTTTCATCTATAGTCATTAGTGATATTGATCTATAATTTCCTTTTTATGTTGGGTCTTTTCCTGGTTTGGGGATCAGGGTGATGTTTGCTTCATAGAACGTGTTGGGTAGTCTTCCTTCTTTTTCTACATTTTGGAACAGGTTAAATAATATAGGTACTAATTACTCTTTAAAGGTTTGGTAGAAATCTGACGTGAAGCCATCTGCTCCCAGGCTTTTCTTTTTAGGGAGGTTTTGTATGGTTGATGCTATTTCAGAACTTGATATGGGCCTGTTCAACACTTCCACTTGATTCTGGCTAAGCCTTGGAAGGTGTAGTGCTTCAAAGTACTGGTCAATTTCCTTCAGATTTTCATATTTCTGAGAATAAAGTTTCTTGTAATATTCATTAAGGATTTTTTGTATTTCTTTTTCTTTTTTTTTTTTTTTTTACAGTTTTTGGCCGAGGCTGGGTTTTAACCCGCCACCTTCGGCATATGGAGCCAGTGCCCTACCCCTTCGAGCCACAGATGTCACCAGACTTTTTGAATTTCTGAGGAGTCTGTTGTATTTCATCTTTGTCGTTTCTGATTGATGAGATTAGAGATTTTACTCTTTTTTTCCTGGTTAGGTTAGCCAAAGGTTTATCTATTTTATTGACCTTTTCAAAAAACCAACTTTTTGATTTATTGATCTGTTGTATAATTCTTTTGTTTTCAATTTCCTGTAATTCTGCTCTAATTTTGGTTATTTCTTTTCTTCAACTGGGTTTGGGGTTGGAATGTTCTTCCTTTTCAAGTTGCTTGAGATGTCCCATTAAGTTGTTAATTTCCTCTCTTTCTATTCTCTTCAAGAAGGCTTGCAGTGCTATAAATTTCCCTCTTAGGACTGCCTTTGCAGTATCCCAGAGGTTCTGATAATTCATGTCTTCATTGTGATTTTGTTTCAAAAATTTGGTAATTTCCCTCTTAATATCATCTATGATGCAGCTATCATTCAGCATAAGGTTATTTAACTTCCATGTTTTTGTATGAGTATGCAGATTCCTGTTGTTACTGAGTTCAACTTTTATTCCATGGTGGTCTGAGAAGATGTAAGGAATAATTTCTATTCCTTTAAATTTATTGATGTTAGACTTGTGACCTAAGATGTGATTGATTTTGTAGTATGTTCCATGGTCTGATGAGAAGTATGTGTATTCAGTTTTGTTGGGATGAAATGTTCTGTAGATGTCTGCTAAATCTAAATGTTGGATGGTTAGGTTTAAATCTAAAATTTCCTTACTCAGCTTCTTATTGGAGGATCAATCCAACACTGCCAAAGGAGTGTTGAAATCTCCAGCTATTATGGAGCTGGAGAAAATCAAGTTGCTCATGTCTGTTAGAGTTTCTCTTATAAATTGAGGTGCATTCTGGTTGGGTGCAGAGATATTTATAATTGAAATCTCATCATGTTGAGTATTACCCTTAACAAATATGAAGTGACCATTTTTATTTTTCCTTACTTTTGTTGGTTTAAAGCCTATTGTATCTGCAAATAGAATTGCAACACCTGCTTTTTTTCTGATTACCATTTGCCTGAAATATGGATGACCATCCTTTCATCCTGAGTCTATATTTATCATTCAAGGTAAGATGTGATTCTTGTATGCAGCAAATATCTGGCCTGAGTTTTTGTATCCAGTAAGCTACCTGTGCCTCTTTAGAGGACAGTTTAAGCCGTTCACATTAATAGAGAATATTGATAAGTCTGATAAAATTTGGGGTGTTGAGTTTTTCGAAAGTCCAGTGGACATTTTTAATCCTTTCACCACTGTGGAAGTTGGAGTTTGATCAAAGTTTCTGAGTGAGTTTACTTTCGTGGTAGAGGATTGGACTGGTCATTATGGAAGATAGGTCTGAGAATATCCTGAAGAGCTGGTTTGGTTATGGCAAATTTCTTCAACATATGAATGTCATTAAAGTATTTAATTTCTCCATCATAATTGAAACTCAGTTTAGCTACATACAGGATCTGGGGATGAAAGTTCTTTTGCTTTAGGAGATTAAAAGTTGATGACCACCCTCTTCTGGCTTGCAAAGTTTCAGCAGAGAGATCTGCAGTCATTCTAATATTCTTCCCTTTGTAGGTAATGGATTTCTTATGTCTGGCTGCTTTCAGAATTTTCTCCTTCATATTAACTTTAGGGAAGTTAACTATGATATGCCTGAGGGATGTCTTATTGGGATTGAGTTATGCTGGGGTTCTGAAACTGTCTGCTATCTGAATTTCAGAATCTCTTGGCATGTCTGGAAAATTCTCTTTCATGATGTCATGGAGAAGGGCCTCTGTGCCTAGTGAGGCCACTTCATCACTTTCAGGGATTCCAATGAGGTGGATATTAGCCTTCTTCGATTTATCCCAGAGCTCTTTGAGAGAATGATCTGTGTTTGTTCTCCATTTCTCTTCCTCTTTGAGAGTTTGGGAGTGTTTAAAGGCTTTGTCTTCAATGTCAGAAATACTTCTTGTGCTTGCTCCACTCTGTTACTAAGGGATTCTACTGTATTCTTCAGATCTTTGAGGGCTGCAAATTCTTGCTTTAGTGCATCAAAATCTTTGTGGTTTTGTCTTTAAATTCATTAAATTCTTGAGACAACTTTTGAATTTCTCCTCGAATTTCTAATTCCAACTTTTGAATTGCTGCTCAAATTTCTAATTCCAAATTTTTCTTCCTTCTATTAATCTTGTTTGAGATACAAATTCTGAATTCATTTTCTGACATCTTGGCCAGTTGTTTATAAATGGGATCTTCAGTTACATCTGCTGTATCTTTCCATGGGGGTGTTGATCTATTCTGGTTATTCATGTAACAAGAGTTTTTTCGATGATTCTGCCCTATGATTGTTTTACACAGCTTGATTTTTCCCCTGGAGTTTTGTCGAGGACCTGTACAGTGCTATGGCCTGAGAAACTGGGAAACTGTTTGGTGTGGTGGGGCTAAGTGGTTCTGTCTGGTTTTCAGCTGGTCTCTGTTCGACCCTAGTGAAACAGTTACTCTGGGTAGAAGTCTCAGCTATGGAGAAATACTAGCAATTAAGTCACCCTGCCTCCCACCGGCAAAAATTGGAAAAGGAAAATCAAACCTTCCTACAACCACACACCCTATTCAAGGTACCACCTGAATAGTTCTCAGGCAATTGACTCAGTTCAAAAGGTCCAAATCAATTGTCTCAGTCAGCACCTGTCTCAGGTGGGAGATTTTAAAAGGTCTCTGGCCACTGGATCGCAGGGGTGTGGTGACTACTCAGATATGTCTTGCTCCAGTGCTCCGTGGAGTCAGGAGGAGCCACCCAGCAAATAGATCAATCTGGGAAGGTTCATACCTCCTTCCCCACCTTGCACCTCTGTCACACCCAGTCACTGATAGCCCCGCAGGGCTGTGACCCAGTTGTCTGTAGTGAACAGATACTGCAGGGGTTTGCACCTGACGAAATCACAAGGAAATCTATTTCTGCCCAGCCAGCCCCTGCTCTCTGCCTCTATCTAGCAGGGGGAGGTGAGATCTGACAACCTTGGGCACTTGATAGAGGCTGGGGGGTGTTCACTCAGTTCCAGCCCCGCCCCGATTGATGTTACTGACAGAACAGAACAGAACCACTTTGTGGGAATATTTTTCTGTCCCTACTAAATTCCCCTGCAGAAGAGAAGTTGTTTTGTGTTCCCAGAGCCTGGGCCTCAGGCCCTGTCATTGCTCCTGCAGGTTTGTATTCGGTTAGCTGTCAGTTCTAGCCTCCTCCTTTGTCTATAGGCTGACAATCCCCTTAGGGCCAGGTGCGTCTTAGGCTCAGTAAAGCCATCCTCTGGGTCAGTCCTGCCATGGGAACTTCCTGGCTCTGTGTGTGCGTTTCTAGTCCCTACGCTGCACTCAGGCTGGTACCGCCTCAGGCAAATCCTTTACTCACGGGGCCTGCGTTTCTGTCCCAGATCTATTCTGTGGTGGTTGCCACCTGAGTAAATACCCGACCTCCTCTGGTTGCCCAGGGCAACAGGGGGTGTGACTTCGGAATATCTGGGAGTGAGCCCTATTGCTGCCAAAAGATGGCTGCTGTTCTGCGCCTCGGGGCACTGCCGCTCTGGTGTGGTTTTCTCTCAGCCGACCTGTCCTCTCCTCACTCCCATGGCGCAGAGTCAGCACTGACCATCTACAGTCTAGGCCCTGTCCACACTCCTCATGAAATCACCCAAGAATCTGGACTCCTGGGGGACAGGCCTTCAGACCTCAGAGTGAGAGTGGAGGGGAGTGCTGGGAGCTCAGAGTTGCAGGTAGAGAATATATAGAGTTTTATATAGTTTTATGCCTGGCAGAAGAATGCCGTGGCACCCTAGTAGGGGAGGTAGGTCCAGTTTTTAGAGGGTCTCTCCCATGGAGTGTAGTGGGAGGACCTTTGAACTCTGCTCGTTTGTTTGTGGGGCACTCTGAGACATTCTCATGGGGGAGGGGACTTCCATCCACTTAGTGATGAATTTTGTACCTTTTTTTTGTATCCTTGGGGTCACAGCTTGCCTCAGCGGGGTTGATGTGTGTTCTTCAACCTTCTCTCTTGGTGCATCTCTAATCCACTAGGTTACTTGCTAAATTTCTGTCCTTTAACTCTCCTTCTGGATGGGAGCCTCTGTGGAAAGCTGCCTTTAGTCAGCCATTTTGTCTCTGCCCACTGATCATTTCCTTTGTTATGCAGCAGCTTTTTAGTTTGGTAAAATCTCAATTGTCTATCTTTGTTTTCATTGCTTATACTTTTTAGGTCCTATATGAGAAACCATTGCCTGCACAAATGTTATGGAGCTTTTATCCTAGGTTTTCTTCTAGTAGTTTACAGTTTCAGGTCTTGCATTTAAGTCTTTAATCCATATTAAGTTGATTATTGTATATGATGAGATAAGGGTCTACTTTTATTCTTCTGTATGTGGATATCCAATATTTCCAAAGAATTTATTAGAGACTGTTTTCTCCCTTTTGTGTATAGTTGGCACTTTTGTTGAAAATTTATTAACCATAAATATTTGAGTTTATTTATGGGTTTTTGATTCTGTTTCATTAATTAATGTGTCTGTTTTTGTGACAGCATCATGTTGTTTTGATTGCAATAGCTTTACAATATATTTTGAAGTCCAAGAGTGTTATACTTCCAGCTTTGCTTTTTTGTTCAAGATTGGTTTGGCTATTTCAGGGTCTTTTGTTGTTTCATAAAGATTTTAGCATGTTTTTTATTTCTATAAAAAAATGACATTAGAATTTTAATAGAAATCTTTTTTTTTTTTTTTGATAGTTTATTGTTAGTATTAACACATAGAAATGCTACTGATTTTTGTATGTTGATTTTGTTAACTGCAACTTCAATGAATTTGTTTATTAGTTTTACAGGGTTTTGGTACAGTCCTTGGGATTTTCAACATATAAAATGATGTCTCTTTGAGTGTTTGGGAGCATTCAAAAGCTTTGTCTTCAGCATCAGAGATCCTTTCTTCTGCCTGCTCTATTCTGTTATGTTGGGATTCTACTTTGGTATTTCTCAATTATTTAAGGTCTGCAATTTCTTTCCTCATTGTGTCTAAATTGTTGTAGATTTTGACTTTGAATTCATTGATTTCTTGAGATAATTTTTGAATTACCCCTTGAATTTTTAATTCCAACTTTACCTCCATTCTATTAATCTTATTTGCCATCATATTCTGAACTTGATTTCTGACATTTCAGCCACTTGTTTATGAATGGCATCTTCTGTTGTGTCTCCATTGTCATTCCTTGGGGGAGTTGATCTACCCCGATTATTCATGTTGCCAGAATTTTTCCACTTATTCCACCCCATGTTTGTTTCTCACAGTTTGGCTAGAGAAGCTGGTGAGGTGAAATTGGATTGAGGGCTCCTGGAGTTGTACTGAACCAGCCCTTTGCCAAAGATCTGGGCCTGGTGACTGTGGCTTTTCCCCTACAGCTTTACAAAGGTTCCTGAGACTCTGGGGGCCTGCTTGGTGTGATGGGACTAGGGCCCTATCCTGTATTCAGCCAGCCTCTATCCAATCCTAGTGAATCAGGGGCTTTAGGCTGAATTCTCAGCTGGAGAGAGATACAAGCAACTAAGGCACCCTGCCCCAGGGTGACAACTGGAAAAGGAGAATCAGTCCCTCACACTACAAGACAACCAGGGCTCAACCTTGGAGGGTCCCTAGGTGACCAGCCCAGGTCAAGAGTTCCAAACCAATTGTCCCAGGCAGCACAATTGCTGTTCAAGTGGAAGAGTTCAAAAGGTCTCCAGCAACCAGACAGCAGGGGTCCACTGGCAGCTTAAGTATGACTCTCTTTGATGCTCCGTGGAGTCAGAAAGGCCCACCCAGCAAAAGAGTCCAGAGGGGTTGGTGTCTCCTTCCTCACCTTCTACTTCCCCACCCCCAGTCACTGGTAAACCCATGGGGCTGTGGCCCAGTTCCCTTCAATGAGGAAATATGCCAGAGTTTTGCACCTGCCAGAGTCAAAGGGGAGTCAATGCCTCCTTGGCCAGGCCACTGCAATCTGCCATGAGAAGGCAGGGGGAGTTGAAGTCTGAATTATTCTGGTGGTCATTGGAAATTGAGGAGTGTTCCACCTGAGTCTGTCCTAAGCCAGAGGGTTAATGTTGCAGTGCATGATTTTTTCCTCCAGAGACTGTGCCTCTGCCCCAGCTATACTCCTCCTCTGGTACCCCTGCAGGGCGAGGTCTGACTTCCTCTGGAATCCACAGAATTGAGAAGGTATCTCTCCCAAATTTGACCCCAGTAGGAGTGCACAGCCATGTCTGAGGTGCCATGGGTGCCATGGACGGGGTGCATCTCTGTCGGGGGTGCTTCCGGGGTCATAGGTGCCACCGAGCAGGTCCTAAAGGTCATCAGTTTTGTTTATCTTTTCAAAAAACTTTTATAGGTCTCTTGATATTTTTAGTTGTTTTTCTAGTTTCTATTTTATTCATTTCTATAGTAGCCTTTGTTATATTCTTCCTTCTAGTTTGGGCTAGTTCCTTGAGGCATAATGTTAGGTTTTTTATTTGAGATTTTCTTTTTTGATATAAGGCATTTCTTTCTTTTCTTTCTTTCTTTCTTTCTTTTTTTTTTTTGTAGAGACAGAGTCTCACTTTACCACCCTTGGTGGAGTGCCATGACATCACAAGACTCACAGCAACCTCCAGCTCTTGGGCTTCTGCGATTCTCCTGCCTCAGCCTCCCGAGCAGCTGGGACTACAGGTGCCCGCCACAACACCAGGCTATTTTTTTGTTGCAGTTCGGCTTGGGCTGGTTTTGAACCCGCTACCCTTGGTATATGGGGCCGGCGCCCTACTCACTGAGCCACAGGTGCCACCCATAAGGCATTTATTTCTATAAGCTTCCTTCTCAGGACTATTTTTGCTGCATCCCATAAGTATTGATATATCGTGTTTTCATTTTCATTTATCTCAAATTATTTTGAATTTCCCTTTTAATTCCACTGGTTGTTCAGAAAGCTGTTGTTTAATTTCTATATACCAGTTAATTTTCTGAGATTGTTCCTGTTATATATTTCTAGTTTTATGCTTCTGTAATTGAAAAAAAAAATATTCAATGTGATTTCAATCACCTTAAATTTAAGATTTTCTCTGTGGCCTAACATATAATCTATCCCAGAGAGTATTACAAATGCATTTGAAAAGAAGGTGTATTCTGTTGCTATTGGATCAAATGTTCTACTAATGACTGTATAGGTTCATTTGGTGTAAAGTGAGTTCAAGTATGCTGCTTTCTTATTGACTTTTAAAAATATTTTTTAATTAAATCATAACTGTATACATTAATGCATTTATGGGGTACAATGTGCTGATTTTATAACCAATTTGGAATGCTTATGTCAAACTGGTTAACATAGCCTTCACTTCACTTAATTATTGTGTTAAGACATTTATACTCTACTCTTAATAGATTTGACATGTACCCTTGCAATATACATTGTAGGTGAGGATCCACCGATTACCCTCTTTCCCCCTAAAATCCCCTCCCCTACTCCTCCTCTTTCCTCCTTCATCTGGACTATAGTTGTGTTTTATCTTTCATTTGAAAGTGTGGGTGATTATATATTGGTTTCATAATAGTACTGAGTGCATTGGATACTTTTTCTTCCATTCTTTCTTCATACTTTCCTAAGAAGAATATGTTCCAGCTCCATCCATATAAACATAAAAGAGGTAAACTCTCCATCTTTTTTTAAGGCTACATAATGTTTCATGGTACACATATACCACAAGTTGTTAATCCATTCATGGGTTGATGGTCACTAGGGCTGCTTCCATGACTTGCAAATTATGAATTGGGCTGCAATAAACATTCTGGTGCAGATAACTTTGTTGTAATGTGATTTTTGGTCTTTTGGATATATAGCCAGTAGAAGAGTTGCAGGATTGAACAGCAGGTATACTTGTAGTTTCCTAAGTGTTCTCCAAACTCCTTTACAAAAGGGAAACTCTGAGAAAAGAAATAGCTGAAGATGTTAACAAATGGAAAAACACATCATTCTCACAGCTGGGAAGAATAACAATTGTTAAAATGTCCATACTACCCAAAGCAATATATAAATTTAGTGCAATCCCTATTAAAGCACCACTGCCATACTTTAAACATCTAGAAAAAATAGTACTTCATTTTACACAGAATCAGAAAAAACCTTGAATAGCCAAGACATGACTCAGAAATAAAAACAAAGCAGGAAGAATCACACTATCAGACTTTAGGCTATACTATAAAACTATAGTGATCAAAACAGTATGGTACTGGCACAAAAATAGAGAGGTAGACATATGGAACAGAATAGAGAACCAAGAGATGTACCCACACACTTATTGTCATTTGAACTTTGATAAGCCTATCACAAACATAAATTAGAAGAAAGAGTCCCTATTCAACAAATGGTGCTGGGTAAATGGGCTGGCAACTTGTAGAAGACTGACACTGGAACCACAGTTTTCACCATTAACAAAAATTGATTCTCACTGGATAAAAGATTTAAACTTAAGACATGAAACTATAAAGATACTTGGAGAGAATGCAGGTGAAACACTTGAAGGTATTGGCCTGGGAGAATATTTTATGAGGAGACCCCCCCCACCCCAGGCAATTGAAACAACACCAAAAATATACTACTGGGATCTGATCAAGCTAAAAAGCTTTTGCACAGCCAAGAACACAGTAAGTAAAGCAAGCAGACAGCCCTCAGAATGGGAGAAGGTATTTGCAGATCATGTTTCTGACAAAGGTTTGATAACTCAAACTTATTAATAAGAAAAGAACAAGTGATCCCATTTCATTGTGGGCAAGAGACTTGAACAGAAGCTTCTCTGAAGAAGTCAGGCACATGGCCTACAGAGACATGAAAAAAAATGCTCATCATCTTTGATTATCAGAGAAATGCAAATAAAAACTGCTTTGAGATATCATCTAACTCCAGTAAGCCCACATAACAAAATCCCAAAACTACAGATGTTGGCATGGATATGGAGAAAAGGGAACACTTCTGCACTGCTGGTGGAAATGCAATCTTATTGACATTTTTATCTGTTTGATTTGTTCAATATTGAAAGTGGGATGTTGAATTTTCCTACCGATATTGTATTATAGCTTATCTCCCTCTTCAGATATTTTATATTTGTTTATACAATTAGGTGACCTGATGGGTATAGATATATTTATAATTATATCCTCTTGATCAATCAGACATTTTGTCCTTATACAATGTTCTTCTTTAAGTCCATTTTGTCTGATATAAGTATAGTTATCCTTGGTCTCTTTTGGTTTCCATTTGCATGGAATATTTATCTATCCCATACTTTCAGTCTATGTGTGTCCTTAAAGGTGAAGTAAATCTCTTGTAGGCATATAGTTTGGTCTTTTAAAAAAATTCATTCTGCACTCAAGGCCTTTTGATTGAAGATTATGTTATATATTAATCTATAACATATGATTCATATATAACATCATCATTAGTGTATAATAATAACTAATAAAATAATTTAACCAAATAAATAATAACTGAAACAAGTTATTGCTTCTAGAGAAAAGGATTCAGGAAGACTTTCACCTTTTACTTGATACACATCTGTGTCCCCTGGAAATACAAACCAGACTGAAGGGTGAGACTGCCTTTTCTCTGCTATCAGACTGTAGATTCTCTATTGAACTTCCTTAGCTTCTTCTACCTCATCTCATCCTCCACTTCCACATTACTACAATAATCTTTCCCTACAGCACAAGCCAAAGCACACTCCACAATATTAGCACTCAGCACAACAGTCCACACTGTGATACATCTGGTATCACTGCCACCATCTGAGACACAAGTCAGCTGTCATGTATGTCATCTTGGCCCTGCCTTGTGCTAATCATCCTGGAAGGGAACTACCATAGCTTCCTTTTGGGGACTCTAATTATGTTGTTATGTTTCAGGCACTTCATTTCTTTATCATCACATGTGGGTTCAGTTTGCCCTGCTGGTCAGATTCCTGTGTGACTCTAGGGGTCTGCAGATGACCAAGCTCTATCTGACTATCTTGCTTCTGGTCTTAGTCTTCCTCTTTTGCAGCCTGCCTGATGGAATTCAATCATTCATTGGGTTTTAAGTTCAAACTGATTAAAATTCATTCATTTGTCTTAATTGCACTGTGTTTATCTTGACCTTCTAACAGCTACACCAATTTAATTATTTGTTTTTTCACTTGCTGTTTTAGGCAGTTTCAATCTAGGAAGGCCCTCAAGCTTGTTCTTCAGAGGGCTCTGCAGGGAAGTCCTGATGTGGATGAATGTGGACCCTGGAAATGTCAGAAGGCAGATTGGGGCAGTGAATCCTGGAAATGTCAGAAGACAGATTGGGGCACTGAGGAAGACCCTTTTTCCTGGTCAGTCAGACATCAGTCACTCTCATAACTGTGAGAGTTAACGGCCTTGCCACATTTGATTACCTGCTTTTCTCTGAGCCTCATGCCTCTGAAGCAGCTCAGCTATTCCTCAAAGCCTTCAAATGAATATTTTTTAATCTGGCTTTTCTCATTCTTCTCAGAGAAAGCATTAATCTAAAAGTAGAACATCTGTAAGTCTTCTCTATGAGAAAAATAAACTTCTTATGTCATCTTCTCTAAATGTTTTCTCACTCAGCACTGTTTACTTTTAGTTTCGTTGCAATTTAAAGGATCCTTGTCCCAAACCATAAAAACCTGTTTATAACTGTTCTATGCCTGATGGTTTAGGAAAAGAGTGCTTACTTCTTTTAGTCTATGTTCCTCTGGGAAACACATTCAGTTCTGTAATTGCAGGTATTGCTACAGATAGAAAGCTTAGTTCTGAATGAATGAGTCTCTAAGATCTCAGTCTCTCTATCTCATTGGGTTGTCTGATGTTTCAGAAAATAATTTCCTTATTAATAGACTGTCAAAAATTAGACTTACGAAACGTCCACTGGAGGCATTTTTCTCTTAAGTGGTGAGAAGCTGGCTTTGGATTCCAGTAATGAAAACCATTACTTTTTTCCCTTAGAACTGATTAGTGTTTATTTGGCTTTTACCATAACCAATGAGTCTACAAATATGTGCTGCCAGTTTCATTTTGCCATTCAATCTCATAGTTGATTTCAAAGCAGAAATTATCAACAAAACCATTTATTATTAAGTTAAAGATCTATTAGTGTTTGGAAGACACTGTAAGCCTTGGTATTTTGTGCACATTGTTCTGGATGTGACTTTCAATGAATTTAATGATCAGGCCTTATGAGGAACTGGATTAAAAGCACCTGACACTTCCATGGTCCTGTCAACTGTATTGGTAAGAGCTGAGGACTATTCTATATCACTGGCTTCTATTTTCATAAAGAACCCAAACAGACAGAAGGGGCCACCATGCGATGGTCTGACAACATAGTGGGAGATCTGCTGATTATAGGTCATAAGGCTGCCCCTCAGAGCAGGGAGTTGGCAAAAGAATTCTGAGCACTCAGGAGACAGCACAAAGTAGCTATGAAGACCATATTATCTATAGTTTTCAAAATTTCCAACCCAATACATTAATCACTCTTATAACACAATTTAATGTATAGAACTTGAATATGGAGAATTCTATAATATATTGCCTCAGCATCCATTTTAAGTTGGACTTTCTCAAATCAGAAGCCAGGCTTAGTCACTCTTGACAAAGTTTCTAATTCTTTGCCTCTTCCCAGTTCCTCAGTGTGGTACATCTAAATATTTGCCTTATACCACTGCCTCCTGGTGACCACCCCATATGTGACAGCTGGATATAACCTACTTCAGTCATTCCACTGACCCTCACATCCCCCATGGACTGCACAGATATGACATACTGTCCATTGTCAGTCCAAGTCTGACTCCATAAAACTTGTGCTTACTTGCTATAAACTCACTAATTAGAACTCCCTGAGGGACACTTGCTTAGGAAATTCCCTGGATCCTACTAAAGGCTTCAGGTTCTTCTCTTTCTTTCTCTCCCCTCACTACTGGTTGAGTGTGCATGTCCCAGATAATCCCCACTTCCCGTTGGCCCTACAAGGCATGCTGCCCTCTTCACAGTCTATAGGTAATAAAATGTTTCTGTTATTTCATGTGTTCTGTTGATGCTTCCTATCTGTCTTACATGACCAAAACACCTGAACCTAACCTTTTCCCTGTCAGGGCTCTCCTAGATCTGGGAAGGTATAAACTGTATATAGGTCAAACAAAAGCCACAAGGGTATCTGCCAGTATGAACAAGCTTCCTGTGAGATGTCCAACTGATTACGGGTTTGATGCTTAGGCATTAGGCTATCTTCCAGGATAAAGAAGTATTGCTTGAAAGGCACACTCTGTAAATAAATGTTTATGACCACCCTACCTGGAGCCCCACCAGGGTGGTACCAAAGAGTGTAGCTATTCTCTTGAGAGAGGTTTCAAGACCAAAAGAAAAAGAAAAAAAAATTTACAGCATCAGGTCTCCTGACTCCAGATTCAACACTCTCCCAGGTCCGGTGGTCTCCAACTCTGTGTCCTATATGTACACCCTTGATTTCCAAATGGTATAGTTGGGCTTGGCTGAAGGTGAGAGCATCTTACAAGTGGGAAGGAACAGGAAGACAGTGCTTGCAGCCTATGCAAAGAATAGGGTACTTTGATGTGATGTCATCAGTTAGACAGGGTTAAGAGAGTTATCCCTGAGAGTCAGTGATTTCATCAACTGTACAGCTTTAACTGAAGATTTTGCCCATCACGAAGAGTCCTGTGGTGAAAGCCAAAAATGAGAGGGGGAAAAAACTCATTTTCTATCAAATACAACAAGTTATTCCTTGTTTTATTCCTCACATAAAAATTCAGCACTAAAATCTTTTTACACATTGATATACATTATGTCTTTAGAGCTGGGGGACCAGTTATTAGAAACTTCATTTTAAAATTCTGTAAGTCATGCTGTACTACTTTAGAAATGTATTTTCTATCTTGTCTTCATATTGAGGTAAAAGAAATGCCCATCAATTTCAGAATCTCTGAGGAGCCACACAAAAAGAAATAATGCAGGATTGTTTAGTTTTATTTATTCATTTTTGAAGAGGAATTTGTGGCCAATGTGACAAAATTCTAATATATGCTTAATTTTCATGGTGGGTATTTGTATGTTTACTATATTATTTTCTAGTTTATAGATTTACTTTGAATCACCCTGCCCTCACTCTAATGAATCCATATCCACATAGATGGTCAATCCAATATCTTAATCTCTGCATCTACTAAACACCTCCTTCCTTTAACCTTGTCAGCTAGTCTTGGATCTTGTCAGCACCCACAATGTCATCACCTCCAAAGTCTCAATTTCAAGATTGCACTGCCTGATCTTCACTTATGACTTTGAACTTGTTTTTCCTAGTGCCTCACCTTCAAGGACTCTCCTATACCACCCCAACCTCTAGTATCTTGACCTGACATGGCTCATTGACCATCACTTCCTCACTTGCATCCTTGCCAAGACCCACTGTTGCAATCACTGTCCTGTACATAACCTCCACCCTCTTGCTACCCTTTTCTCTGCTAACATGGTGGACAAACCCCCAGCTGGTTAAATCCATCTCTCACATATTATGTGCCTGTTCCTAGAGAACTGAGTGTCAGCTGGCATTTGTGCTAATTTTTTTAAATCTCACAAGAGGGAGTCAATTTACCTAGTTGTTAGCCCAGATACAATTTTAAAAATAGTAATAAAAATTCACAGTTCAAAGCTATATGCATAACTAATGAAGGATTTAAGAACAAAAACTCTAACAAGTTGTTGCTTCTAGAGAATAGGATTCAGGAAGATGCTCATCTTTTATTTTAAATACTTTTGCACCCTTTGGAAAGAAGTTGTAAACATGCACACATTATTACTTTGGTAAAAAGAATAATAATAAGGGGTGAGAAAAGCCACAGAGGATCTTGAGAGACCATTAAGGAGGGTGTGCTTTGTTCTCAGCTATAAAGCCTTCCAGCACGGGCTCACGGGCTCGGGCTCACGTTGCTTAGCACTGCTGCTGGTGCACACAATTGGCAGCAAAAGGCTGCAAAACAACAGTCATATACAGGGTCAGGGACTGGATGGGGGTGGAGATAAGCAGAGATAAGAGTGAAACAAAAAAACAAATCAGCACATTGTACCCCACATATGCATGAATGTATTCATGATCTATGTGTATTTGACTTAATAAAAAACATAGGGAAAAAAAAAGAGTGACCAAATGTTGAGAAACATCTCCTGACTGCTGTCATCTGCCAGCAGGTCCCTACAGGAAATCACAGGGCTGTTCCGCATTTTGATAGCCTCCCTGGGGCGTCAGACTTCCCTCCAGCTACTTCAGGCATCTCTCCAGGGCAAAGGAGCGCCCTCTAGCGGATATCAGTTGTAGGACCGAGTTTGCCAGCTGCTTGATCAGGGGTCAACTTGCCGCTCCCAGCAAGAAGAATGGATAAAAAAGGTTATAGTTTACTGAAAACTTATTTCAACAGCCCTTGCTGTGCTTTTCCTCCTAGTCCACATTCTCATAACTCCCCCTAGAGTGGAGTATTGAGGGAGCCACAGGGACTCCAGCAGAAAAGACAGGAGAGAAGAAGCTCCCTCTTGGCTATTTTGGTAGTCAACATGCTTAACTGTGGGACAAATGAATGCTGTCAGCTGGGACTGTTCCACTTTATCAAAACCTCCCTCCACAGTCTTTTCTTCATCCTAACCATACTAATTTGCAGTCATGATAAGGAATCTGTCATTTTCCTTAATTTGGGAAGCAAGTTGGAGCACAGGCATGCTTCTTTATTTTAGAGAGCTGCAAATAACCCAAATTCCATTGATTTCTTTGCTTTTTTTTTCTTGAAAGTTTTCCTTTCTGTGTATCTGAAGTGTCCTACTGTGAAATGCATGGCCCAAACTAAAATTGCTGAAGAGAGTTTAATTAAAACACTATTTACAAAGAAGGGCAGGTGAAGGGAATGTCACAAGAGATGATAACACTCCAAAGACAAATAATTGGAAAGCATTTTTACTATACCTGGGCAGAAGCAGCAAGGAGAGTGAAAGTTATCAGAACTCAGAAAGGGGAGAGGGGACAAGATGATTGACTGGAGACAGTTTTCCACTGAGGCTCCCATCCAAAAGGAGAGGTAAAGAACAGAGGTTTCTCATGAAAGCTGATGATTAGGAGCTGAGCTAAGAGAGAAGATGAAAGAGTGCACATCATCCCTGCTGAGGCAAGCTGCGACACCAAGGAAACAAACTACAGGTACAAAAGCCATGGCCAAGAGGACGAGAGTCCTCTCTCCCAAGAGAGTGACCCACTGTGAGCTTTCTACAAACAAGTGAGCAGAGTTCAGATTGCCTCTTATTTTATCCCATGGGAGAGAGCTGCTAAAAACTAGAACTCCTTCTCCATAGAGATCGCTCTTGTGAGCCTAGGTGTTCTCCTGCCAGGCATAAAACTGAACAAATATTCTACTTGCAATTTTGAACTCCCAGTCCACCCCCCCAGTCCCATCCCATGGTTTGAAAGCCTTTCCCCTGTGGAGTCTAGAGTGTTGGGCAATTCCTTGAGAGGTACAGGCATGGCATGGGCTGCTACATGTCTGTGCTGAAACAGCAGCGCAGGTGTAAAGTGTGGATTGTGGATGAGGGAGCCAAGCAGGAGAGGGAGTAACGTGACCTGTGGCAGAGCCCAGAGGCAGCAGCAACAGGGCTCTGACCTCTGGTGGTATTTTGGGGAAACACTTCCCATTTCTCTTGGCAACCAGAAGGAACTGGGCCTCTACCCTGGGGGCAGCCGTGGGTAGAGCAGAACTGGGACAGAAACACAGCATAGCTGGGACTGAGAAGCAGACCCTGCAAGAGTGCACACTGCACACCCGCTCACAGTGCAACAGGGCTGGGACAGAGGCTCAACCTCTGAAAGCTCAAAATACATGCAGCTGTACCCACCCCACTGTGGAGCATGGCTAGGACAGAGACACAGACTCCACGAGAGTATGCTCGCAGTGGTGGCACCCACCTAGGGCAGAGCTGAGTCAGAGCTGCAGTCTGTAAACTCAAAATACACCCAGCCCATGGTTGAGCATGGCCAGGAGTCACAAACTCCATGAGAATACACTCTGTGGAGGCAACAGCCTGGGGCGGGGCTGGGACAGAGATGCACCCTCTGTGAGCTCTAATTATGCTGGCCCACTATGGAGTGCAGCTGGGACAGAAATTCTGACTCCATGAGAGTACCCTTGGCAGCGACACCTGCCCTTGGTGGGGAGGGGCTGGGACTGCGGCAACTGCTGTGACCACAAAAGATACCAGTAGCTGTATCTGCCCCCAGCAGGTTGGGGTTGGGACAGAGACAGTGACTTGGTGAGTGCAAAATACGCCCTATGGCAGTGCCCACCCATGGACTGTGGTGAACACACCCAGGGACCATGGCTGCTGCTGAGCTCCCCAGAAGACGTTGAATACTAGAGGGAGCTGGGCTTCAGACCCACAAGGTTACTCTAGTGGCAGAATAATGCAAAGAGGAGGCACTGAACCCCTTTGCCTCAGGCAGGCCCATATCTCTGTCACTTCCACCTACTGAAGGAAGCGGGCCACAGCTCCTCCCTCCCCGGTTACCAGGGGTGGGGTGAGACTGCAACATAGGGTGGGGAAGGAGGCACCAATTCCTTTGGCCTGGCTCTTGGCCTGGGAAAGTCTTCCTGACTCTTTGACCACCAGAGAGAGCCAAACTCCAACATCTGGGGTTTCTGGGTCTGAGCTGCCTGTGGAACACTATGGCCTGGTTGCTGGTCAATGATCAAACTCTCACAGTTGAGCAGTGATTTGTACTGCCCACGATAATTGCTTTTGGAACTATCAACTTGGGCTGTCCACCCTAGGACACTCCAATGTTGAATGGAGGTTGCATTGAACAGGGAGGGACTGACTCATTCTGCAATAGTTGTCGGGGAAGGGTGGGGGATCTCAGTTACCTGTATATCCCCCTAGCTGAGATTTTAGCCTTATCTTGTGACTCAATAGAAGTGGATAGAGACTGGATGACTACAAGTCAGAGCCAGCTAGCCCTATCATACCAATTTGGTCCTCAGAGTCTCTAGCTGCAGGTCTGAAAGGGACCTTTGTAAGGAAAAAGCCACAATCACTAATCCCTGCTCTTTGGTAAAGGGCTAGTTAACTACATTCCTGGAACCCCCAATTCAATCACACCCTTTCTGTTTTAATACCCAAACTACAGAAAATAAACATGGGGCAGAACAGAAGGAAGAACTTTGGAAACATGAATAATCAGAGTAAATCAGCTCCCCCAAAGAATAACAAAAAGGATATGTCAGAAGATGCCATTCATAAATAAATGGCTGAAATGTCAGAAATAGAATTCAGAATATGGATGGCAAATAAGATGAATAAATCAGAGGAAAAGATGGATATTGAAATCCAAAAATTTGTGCAAAAGGTGTCTCTAGAAGTAAATGAATTCAAAGACAAATTTACCAATGATATGTACATGTTGAGAAAGCAGATAGTAGAGCTCAGTGAAATGAAAAAATTATGTGAGGAGCTCTGAAATACAGTAGAATGCCTCAGGAATAGAGTAGAGAAGGCAGAAGAAAGGATTTCTGAAACTGAAGACAAAGCTTTTGAACATGCCCAAAACACTCAAAGAAGTAGATGGAGAGCAAAAACTGATCTTTCCATGAGAGAGTTGTGGGACCACTCCAAAAGATCAAACATTCATTTTATAGGAATTTCTGAAGGAGAAGAAGATGGTGCTAAAGGCACAGATGCTCTACTATAAGAGATTATGGAGGAGAATTTCCCAAGCATTTCAAGGGATACTGAAATTCAGATAGCAGAGAGTTTCAGAACCCCAGCGTGACTCAATCTAAATAAAGCATCTCCTAGGCACATTGTAATTAACTTCGCCAAAGTTAAGATGAAGGAGAAAATTCCACAAACAGCCAGATGTAAGTAAAGCATTATATACAAAGGGAGAAACATCAGAATGACTGCAGATCTATCAGCCAAAACCTTCCAAGCCAGAAGAAGTTGATCATCAACCTTTAATATCCTAAAGCAAAATAACTTCCAGCCCAGGATCCTGATCCAGCTAAACTAAGCTTCATCTATCATGGAGAAATCAAATACTTTACTGACATACAGATGTTAAAGACATTTGCCATAACTAAACCAGCTCTCCAGGATATTCTCAGTCCCATCCTCCATAATGGTCAGAAGAATGTTCCACAGCCAAAGTAAACTCACCCAGAAACTTTTGAATAAAACATAACTTCCACAGTAGGGAAAGGACTAAAAATATACACTAGACATTTGAAAAACATGACACCCAAAATACTATCATACTTCTCAATTCTTTTAATTAATGTGAATGGCTTAAATTGTCCTCTAAAGAGACATAGGTTGGCTGACTGGATACATAAACTCAGACACGATTATCTATTGCATACCAGAGTCTCACCTTACCTTAAAGGATTAAAAATAGACTTAAGGTGAAGAGATGGATATGTATAATTCAGGCCAATGGAAATTAGAAAAAAGTGTTGTTACAATTTTATTCGCAGATACAATAGGCTGTAAACCAACAAAGGTAAGGAAAAATAAGGATGGTTACTTCATATTTGTCAAGGAAACACTCAACATGAAGAGATTTCAATTATTAACATTTATGCGCCCAACCAGAATGCTCCTTAATTTATAAAGGAGACCCTAACAGAACAATCTGATATCTTCCTGCACCATAATAGTCACAGATTTTAACACCCCTTTGGCAGTGTTGGATAGATCCCCCAAGATTAAACTAAGTAAAGATATTTTGAACTTAAACCTGACCTTACAACAAATGGACTTAATAGACATCAACAGAATATTTCATCCTAACAAAACTGACTACACATTCTTCTCATCAGTCCATGGAACATCCCCCCCCCCAAAAAAATTGATCACATCTTAGGTCACAAGATTCTCCTTTCAGCAAATTTAAAAGAATAGAAATTATTCCTTGTATTTTCTTGGACTATCGCAGAATTAAAGTTGAACTCAACAACAGGAATCTTCATACTTAAACAAAATCATAGAAGCTAAATAACTTTATACTGAATGATAGCTAGGTCATAGATGAGATTAAGAAGGAAATTACCAAATTTTTGGAACAAAACAACAATGAAGACACAAATTATCAGAACC